>ML777536.1:512772-558937 GCA_009831015.1 Picea engelmannii | reverse complement strand
AGGATTTTCTGGAGGCTTATTTGGTGTAGAAGTTCCCTTTTTTGGTGGCATGTTGGCCAAGTATCACTTTTGAACCTTGATTTTGAGGTGGTTCTTCTAGACAATATTTCTTTTGTTGTATCTCCCACGTTTTGGCCCTTCTGGGTATGAAACTTTATTTTATGTAGTTCTATGATATTTCTTCTCTACAATGCCATAGGTTTGATCAAAATTGGATGTGCCAAGTGGAATTTACGGTAACTTCCCCACAACTTGCTGATTTTTGGCCTTTCTAAGTGATCTCACCTGTATAGTGTGCCCCGCACAAAATAATTGATATAAAATTTTGAAACATGCACCAGAAATACTACAAACTGTCCACGATCCAATGAAACTAGTCTCACTCAATTTGGATACTCTAGGAAGAATTTATGATTGTTTTACCTGGAACACCTTCTTGAGACTAGTCAATAGGACTAGTCATATACAATATCTTACACAGGGTGTATCTGCAAATTTAAGATGACCCAGAAGCTGAACGTTTTACCACAGATACCTTACTAATTTTTGTAAATAGCCTATGGCGTTCAGGGTCTGAAACATTACAGAAACGTTTTTATAGAAAACATTCTGCAATGACTCAGTTAAGGATGATTCCAGAACCCTATCTTTTACAGGTTGTATCTCTGAAAGTATAAGGCCACAAGAGCTGAATTTTGAGCCCAACGTACCTTGATCTGTCTAATAAATATCCTCCAATCCGTTCCTTCTAAAACATTGTAGAAAACAAGTTATAGTGAAAATTCCAAGGTGTCTCAGATGTAGCAGCGAAACCCCAAGACCTTGAGCTCTAATACCATATGTTAAGAACCAAATATCAATATAGCATAGAAAAACCTCAGAAAAAGTACTCAACGCCTTGAAAAATGATAATTTAAGATAATACTGAGCCTCTTCGAGGGGGAGACCTCCTTTTACCCCACTTAAATGTTCAACTACAAGATGATTCAAAATGAAAATGTCTCCTTGGTATATATAGGAGACTAGGAGGTATAATTCCAAGTAATGGCCTAAAGTCGACATAATTAAAATAAAATTACTAATATAATATGCCCCAATTAAGGGGTAATGAGCTAATATTAGGGCTTAAAAAGATGTTATAACATATCATTTAGTGAGATGTTCAATTAAATGAAGTCTTTCCACCATCTGAGTCTATCGAACCTCATGTTACCTTGCAATTTCCTCAATATCTAGTTGAAGTTGTGTTTCTTCCTCCTTCATCAAGTATTTGGGAACCTCTATATCTTGACTCACCTGCTAGCTCGAGTGATCCACCTGAATTTTTTGAAGATACTAGATTTGTTCCCACTACTACCCCCCCTCTTCTAGTTTGGGAACAATAGACACTTGAGTCTATAGGTTCTGAGATTGGTTATCCATCCAACACTTGAAGGATGAGATCTGATTTTTCTCTCATGGAAAAATTGTTAGTCATAGATGATCCCTCCATTTATTTAGAATATAAAGGAAAACCATAATGAGAGAATAAAATGGTTGTTTAATATGATTCTTTGATCAAGAACAACACTTGGAATCTTGTCCCACTTCCTCTTGGTAAGAATATGTTTGGTTGCAAATGGATTTATAAAACAAAATTCACTTCAAAAGGATAGATTGAAAAGCATAAAGAACGATTGGTCACTAATGTATTTCATCAGATGGAGGGTATATACTATATGGAAACATTTTTTCCTCTTGCTAAAATGAAGACAATCAAAACCATCATTTATGTTGTTGCATGATCCTTTCAATGGGAAATTCAACAAATGGATGTGAAGAGTGAATTTTTAAATAGTGATCTTCATGAATAAATTGATATGCAACAACCACCTAGTTTTATCTCCTCTAAAACTTCAGGTTTGGTGTGAAGGTTTAATTTTAGCATCCCCAACCTCCAAGATGAGCCACGCCATAGAAAAACCCAACTTATATCACCAATGAATATTTGAATTTATTTGAATTCTTCCCATTAGTACTTTGATACCATTTAATGATTACCGTGCCCCAAATATGAAAAAATATGTAATTTACCATCATGCAATTCATGCATAAATATGTACAATTAAATCATAACCAATTGAAAAAAAATAATCACATGTAAATCATTAAAAACACATAAAAGACATATATCTTTTAATTCAAAATAAACTACTAGTTGTAGAGCTCAGGCGTTCCTCCTAATCGTAGACTATGTTGTTCATTCACTTTCAACAATAGGTCACCCCAAGTTAGTGCTATGAATACACTAGGCAAAAGGCTACCTAAGATAGCACAATAAAATGTAGGCCCAGGTTCCAACTCTAGCAATAGTTCCCACCTCACATCCTCTCATTCCTCGTAACCTATCCCACCCAAGGAAGTGTAACCCTTCTCTATTCAATAGTCCTTCAGTTGTCCCACTTACCTTCCAAGCTATTAGTAACAATCCATCTGGGAAGTATTAGATATCTATAGCACTTGGAACACATGATTTCTCTAAGCATTTCCACAGCCACTCGACCAACACATAGGGATAAATATTTCCAACAATTCTCTTACCCAAAGAGAATGCTCCACAAGCTTGAAAATATGCTTTTTCATCCCAAACCACCAAGTATTTACTAGGTAACAATCAAATCCACCCCTTCCACTCTCTAAGAATAGGTATGGATTATAAAATGATTGGAAAAAATAATGATAATTACACTAATTCCCAACATTATATATTCATGTGCCTAACTTGACACATGGTACTCAAAGAACCTGCTTTTTCTCCACTTGGTGATACGTTCCTCCCACATAGGAACTTAAGATAAAATATAACAGATGATGTTTTGAATTGGGAATACTATTATTCTATTCATTGGCTTAAGACCCCTTCACTTAGCATGTCCCTATTGTGGAGTCCTACACCCCCATACTCTTTTTATTTAATTTGGTTTACATAAGTGATGTACTTTATTAATTCAATAATGTGTGATTACATATTAAATTTGTTAGACTTATTGGCCTTTCATATCATAGGATCCTTGGCCTAAATCAAACAGGAATTTTGGCCTTAAAACATATATGAAAGGACACTGTGGCCCAAAACATACTAACTCAATAGCCTATAGAGAATATGTACATTTAAAATTGGGGTTCATCCTAGGGGTATTACATTCCCCTCCCCCTTATTTATGCACTATCCAAAGTGCATTATATACACATGTAGAAGAAAAATTCTTCAAAAATATATGAAAAGATGTAGGTACTCTTCATGCATGACATATTTATGTTCCCACGTTGCATCTTGAAGACTGTAAGACGTCCACTGGACCTTTACCAACCCTATTTCTTAACTCTGGAGCAGCTTGAAATTCCTGTCCAATATGCACCAACTGAACTTGTAAGTCACCTTATTGCTCCACCTCAATCACATTCCAATCAATTACATGATTAACATGAATAAAAATTATTTTTAAGAAAAGACACATGAAACACATTATGAATAGAAATGAATTTGAACCAATATAATTTCACATAAAAAATGTATATCATATTGTTTCCTGGTCGATGTTCATGACATCAACCTTTTATCGCCATTATACTTTGGCTATTTCATAGCCTATTGACCTGCAGATTAGTATATTACACAAACCCATACCTATCCATGCATTATCATCATGTAAATTCATTTAATCATAATCTCAATCCAATATCCACGTACCAACAACTTTAAATGTCAATTTTTCAAGTTAGAAACAGATTGCATAATATCAAGCATAATTCAAATAACGTTGAACATTCATCGAATTGACATTCACATAGGTTCATATTTCTTAAAAGTTCAAGTGTATCGTTAATAGTTTCATAGTGAATATAAAATAAAGGTACTAAAGCCTTAGGTAATTCTAGTTGTCTATGTCAAAAGTTGGCATTACATACACCCAACCTTCGAAAAAACATATTCCCAAGGTGGTCAAAAGTGAGGGATGATGTCATTGTAAGATATAGACATTCTCCCAAGTAGCAAATCCTGGGCTATACTTGTCCCATTGGACCTTAACTTGGTCTACCAAACGGTTCCTGAGTTGTCGGACCCTATGGCCCAATATGCATAATGATTTGACCTTCAGGGTTCCCGCATCCAATACCCATAATTCCTTTCAATTTAGTTTAAGGGATTTGTTAGCAACATAATGACGTAGAACAGATACATGAAAAAAATTGTGACTTTTATGCAAGTGGGGCGGAAGTATGAGACGATAGGAAACGAGTGCAACTCTCTCTTGTATTTTGAACGGTCCTATAAATCGAGGTGACAACTTTCTCCCCTTCCCGAACTGAATGGTACTCTTATTAGGCATGATACAAATGAAAACTTTATCTCCCACTTTATAACTTCGATCAATCCTATGTGGATCAACATAAATTGTATTTCTATCACGTGATTCCTTTAGTCGCTTACTAATCTGAATCACCTGTTCCTCCATCTCTTGAATCAATTTTGGCCCAACTATCTCTCGGTCTTCTAACCTTTCCCAACTTAACAATGTTCTGCATAGCCTTCCATATAGAGCTTCGTAGGGTGGCATTCCAATGGAGCTATGAAAACTATTATTGTATGCGAACTCTACCAAAGGTAGGTACTTCTACCAATGGGTTTGATTATCCATAACATACATCGTAAGCATGTCTTCCATAACCGGATTTAGTCTCTCAATTTTCCCATCTATTTCAGGATGATAAGTTGTGCTTAAGTTCAACTGAGTTCCCAACGCTGACTGAAAATTTGTACAAAACCTAGAAGTGAATCAGGAATCCATATATGAAATGATATTCTTGGGTAACCCGTGCAAAAAAATGACCTCAATTATAAACATGTGTGCCACATCAGTGAGATCGTAAGTGTCTCTAAACATAATAAAATAAGAACTCTTGGTTAACTTATCAACTATTACAAGAATAACATTATGTATATGTGATGTGAGTGGCAATCCCACAACAAAATCCATAGAAATGACTTCCCATTTGAACATAGAAACATCATGCGGTTGTAGGAGACCTATAGGGTGGTGGTGGTCATATTTCACTTGTTGACACTCTAGGAACTTGGTGATGAAATGGACTGCATCACGCTTCATGCCTACCGAAAAGAAAAGATTCTTCATGTCGGCGTACATTTTTTTCACACTCGGATACGCACAATAAAGTTCTCTATGGGATTCCTTGAGTATGATGCTTTGAATATCCCCACCTTCAGGGATGTACATCCTTCCTTGATATCTTAATAATCCATCTTCTTCAAGGATATATCCTTCATAATTTGGATCTAATTTCCTTCCATTCTGGATGACTGAAGTAACCTTTAAATACCAACTATCTCTAAGAAGTTTCTCCAACACATGCTCCCTCAGATTAAATTTTAAGGTTACCAAAGAGAATACACATGGTCTCTTGCTCAAGGCATCCACGACCACATTCTCCTTTCCTTCGATGTACAAAATTCCAAAATCATACTTACTCATAAAATTGCTCAACTAGATAGTTCATCCAAGGTTTCAGAGCTATCATTTCAGCTACCAACTCTAAATCATTTCAACTTTCTTCACACATACGCTATCACTCCCCCATCCTGCATTAGCATGCCCCCCAACCCTTGCTTCAAGGAATCCTTGCATATTGTGAAGTCTTTTCCAATATCCGACACTCATAGAATTGTTGCACTAGTTAGTAACCTCTTAAGCTCGATGAATGCAATATCACACTCTTTTGTCCATTCATACCTGACCCCCTTGCACTGAAAGGTGGTGTTGGGTTTCTCTATTTTAGAGAACCCTTTTAAAAACCTTCGATAATAACCCATTAGCCCCGTGAATCTTCTTACCTCATGAGCATTTTTTTCTACTGGCCATTCCATAATTACCTTTACTTTTTCTCGGTCCACGAAGATTCCTTCACCCAAAATGATATGACCTAAATAGTGAATTTCTTTCTCGAAGAAATAAAACTTCGACAACTTGCCATACAATTTGTTCTCTGTAAGGCATGACAACACCACTCGCAAGTGTTTCTCATGCTCTCTTTTGTTCTTGGAATATATGAGGATATCATCCAGAAATACCTTTACAAAGTAGTCTATTGACCTTTAGAATACACCATTCATGAGGCTCATGAATATTGTTGGCACATTGGTCAAACTGAAAGGTACTATAATGAACTCTTAATGCCCAAACCGAGTTCAAAATGTCATTTTAGGAATATTGTCTTCCTTAATCCTTAACTGGTGATACCCTGATCACAGATCAATTTTTGAGAACATCGTTTCTCCTTTCATTTTATCTCATCTCATTGGCAACATGTATTCCAAAGGTTGTCCATCGAATTCCATAACTTACACCACTTTCATACATGCAATTTGAATAGTGGTTGATTGGTTCCTAGTTCATGAGTTTGGGGGCTTTGCAGTGTTGTGGTCCTTGGATTTCTTCTTTGGGTAAGCAGTGATTTCCCTCCTACTTCGCTCTATGTTTGTTTGATCGAGGGGCATGTATTTATTTTAGTTTTGCGCGTTCAATGATTCTTCTTACCAGTGCGACTATGTTAGATGTGGGGTTTCGCTTTTTCATCTTTGGTGTCTTGGTCTGTCTCCCTCAAAGCCTATCCTTTGTTTCATGTGGGATTTTTGGATTTTTAGTTTGGAACTTATTTTATTTTTAGGCTATGCATAGGGGGTTGTTTCTCTAGAATCCTCCCTCCATCAAGGTTGAATCAATAGCTTTTCATCTTGGGTTCTGTAATAAGTGCAATTCTGAAATTGGGTTTAATTCATTTATCTATGTCATCATGGATTCGATACATGCAATTTGGCATTTTGTTCGAAGGTAGGAAAGTCAATTTGAAATCCATAACACCTCACTTCTGTAGCTATCCTGGAAAAATCATGATCATGAAGAAAATACTACAACTCAGTTGGAATTGTCATGGACATCTTGGTCCAATAGAAGAGTCACATCAACAAATTGGAAGAATAATGCATTGCTCTCTGTAGAATTATTCTTAATCTAACTGAAGTGAAGCAAGGCAAGCCCTCATTGATAAAGGAAACCTCGGTGGCTAGTTAGGCTAGGGATATCTTAGTCCATCAAATTCCAAATATCAATGTGCAAGTTAAGCATAATGATAATGAAGCAGTAAATGAAGTCAACAACAACCCTACTATAGTTAATTTTTAATGTATTGCAATATTGTTAGGGTTTGTAACAATCCAAATAGGATTGCAGATGAAGAGGTTGCATACCATGCAGACCATGTTGGCATAAAGATAAAATCCTAGTGTTTTGGGTGGTCAAGCCTAGGTTTCAGTTTTGAAATTGGGATTTGATACCATATGTAGAGCATGGTGATTTTCAAGACTCAAACTAATTAAAAAAATTTCTAAAATCTTCTACTTTAATGATTAAAATTTAGTTTAGACATGATTTTCTTATACTTGGAATAAACCAGAAATAAAAAGTAACAACATAATAATGATAATAACAAAATAATATCAACAGCAACAACATAATAATGATAACAACAACATAATAAATACATCCACCTGCACGTTGGTTTATCTAGTCCATTCTCTGTCTGATCCTGTTCTTTTACTTGCCCAGAATGATTATTAACCTCCCATCCAACTAGGAACAGCCTCTTCGGCTCCCTAGCTCCATAAATCTTTGCAGTTTTCTGGCCCCAGAGCCCAAAATTCCCAGCAACACCAGTGCCTTGTGAGAGTTCCCCAAAACAATTCTCCCAATTTCCTCCTCCTCCTCTATCTTTAAGAAATTTAGAAATCCTCAAACAGAAATGAGCTCCCCTTCCAGGGCCTCCCCTTCTTCCTTATCATCCTCTCTCAAATCCCCCTCATTAATTCCCAACAACCTTATCGCCCCATTAATCCCCTAACAACCTTATCCTCCCCATTAATTACTTCACCCACCTTTTAATAATAAAATAATAAAATACTCATTAATACATTTTAATAATTAATTAAATTTAAATTAAATACTATGATAAAATTAATCAATTTGGGTTGTTACACATTCGTAAGTGGAAATGAGAAGTTGTAATGATGAATTTAATCACTAAGCTACCCAGAACAAATAAGAAACATGATTCTATCATGGTGGTGGTGGATAAGATTACTAAAGATGCCCATTTTATTCCATTGAATATTAGTCACAAGGAAACTAACATTATTGATATTTATCTCAGAGAAATCACTCATCTACATGGCATACCCATGACAATTATATCTCAGAAAGATCCAAAATTTACCTCAAAATTTTTGAAATGATTATTAAAATTATTTGAGACCAATTTGACCTTTAGCACAACCTATCATCAAAATACATATGGGAAAATAGAGAGGGTGAATCAAGTGATTGAAGATATGTTGATGTATGTGATGGATAAACCATCCAAATGGGAGGATTATTTTCATTTGGTGGAGTTTGCTTATAAAAACGGGTATCAAGCATCTCTAAAGATGATCTCATTTGAGACACTTTATGGCTTAAAGTACAACAAACCAGCGAGATGGGACAACCTAATAGACATAGGAGTGGTTGGACTAAAATTACTCAAGGAAATGGAAGAGAAGATGGATAAAATAAAATAGAATTTAAAGGATACCAAGGATAGGAAGAAAATTTATGTTGATAAGAGCATAACTAACATAAACTTCAAAGTGGGTGACCATGTGTTCTTAAAAGTTAAGGACAAGAGAAGTTCCCTGAAGTTGGAAAATTGTTCACAATTGGAAGCTCGTTATTGTGGGCCATTTGAAATCCTAGAGAGGATTGGTCGTTTATTAGACATTCCTTCCTAACCTGCATAAATGTGTATTCATAATGTATTCCATGTATCATTGCTTAAAAAGTATGTACTTGATGCTAATCATGTCACTGATTGGAATGTGATTCAAGTGGAGGAAGAACAAGACATCTGAGTTCATTCGATATGCATATTGGATTGGAAATTCAATTTGCTCCGGAATCGAGCAATAGGAATGGTAAAGGTCCAATGGTTGGTCGTGATCATGCAACTTGGGAGCACCATGATGATATGCGTGAAGAATATCGAGATCGTTATGAAGAATTTTGAAGTTTTGATTGCATATGTGTACATAATGTACTGAGGACAGTGCATAAATAAAGGGGAGGGGAATATAATTCCCCTAGGTTGAACTCCAATTGCATATATAAATGTAAATTAACACATAGGGTGGTGAACCATTTCAATTGGGATAGAGTTTCTTTGTGTATATGTATTTTGGGGCCAGAGTGTCTCTATGGTTATTAGGCTAGAGAGTGAGATGCTAAAATGGCGAGTGAGACATCATTGTAATATGTAATCACACAAAAATATTAATGAAAACACATCACTACTACAGAACAACCATGTAAAAGAGTATGGGGAGCTAAAATCCACTATATAGGGAAAGGGGGCTAAAAATTTAGGAAAAATGCCTAAGCTAGGGGGGACTAATCCTAAAGGAATATTATAATAATGTTTCTTAAATTATAAAGTATGGATATTTATTTTTATCCTAAGTTCTAAGGATGAGGAAAAGTGGGGGTCAAGTGGACCCAAGGTAGTTCCCACCATGACAAGTGTCAAGTTGGGAACATGCATACATATACTTTGGACTTAGTTCATTTTCCTATCATTCCATTATTATTTATTCTCACCTCACCGCCTCTATACTATGGTCATACGTACCACATTGAGTACATGTACATATACTTCGAAGAGGTTTGTATTTGGATTGAAGAGGTGGGTTGTCAGGCCGTAGTACATTAAAGAAGCGGATTGTCATGCTCATGGGAATTCTCTCCAGGGGAGAGAAATATTGAGAATTGTTTTCCCAAGGTGCCAAATTGCAGCTGCAGGGCTATGAGACTTCTTGTCTGGCGTTTTGAAGCCACAGAAGGGAAGTAGGGTAGTGGAAGGACTATTGATAAGAGAAGAGGAACACTTCATGGGGTGGGACACACATGTGGGAAATCAGGGAATGTAGTTTATTAGTTTGAGTTTGCACCCATGTTTGATTTTATATGTTGTTAGATAGACCTTAGTCTGGTTAGAAATCTTTTACCTAGGTGGATTTTTATCCCTAGCTCACGGGTGAGCTGAGATTTTATGAGTGGTGTGGTATAAAGATGGGAAGAAGGTGGAAGGTATGGACACAGTTGGTGTTCATTTTCTCAAAGATAAGTGTGAGTTGCGTGTTAATTTATGTGTTATGTTTATAATTATGCATTTATTTTCATGGGTTTTTCTTGTGTAATTTACATATATATTTTTGTTATTATTTTGTATCAATGTGCACTTGCAAGGTATTTTTATGAATAAAATTAGTATCATAGTTCCTAATTTCTGTTTGGCATTGCCAAGGACGGATGTGAGGATGTTACATGAAGTGAATGCCTACATAATTTCATGGGACAATATCAAAGAAGAGAGACATAGTAAAAAAGAGTACAAAGGTAAAACTTCAGAACCAATGAAGAATTTACATAATTCTACTTTTAGAGATCGTTATGAAGAATTTTGAAGTTTTGATTGCATATGCGTACATAATGTATTGAGGACAGTGCATAAATAAAGGGGAGGGGAATATAATTCCCCTAGGTCGAACCCCAATTGTATATATAAATGTAAATTAACACATAGGGTGGTGAATCATGACAATTGGGATATAGTTTCTTTGTGTATATGTATTTTGGGGCCAGAGTGCCTCTGTGGTTATTAGGCTAGAGAGTGAGATGCTAAAATGGCTAGTGATACATCATTGTAATATGTAATCACAAAAAAATATTAATGAAAACACATCACTACTACAGACCAACCATGTATAAGAGTATGGGGAGCTAAAATCCACTATATAGGGAAAGGGGGCTAAAAATTTAGGAAAAATGCCTAAGCTAGGGGGAACTAATCCTAAAGGAATATTATATTAATGTTTCTTAAATTATAAAGTATGTATATCTATTTTTATCCTAAGTTCTAAGGATGAGGAAAAGTGGGGGTCAAGTGGACCCAAGGTAGTTCCCACCATGACAAGTGTCAAGTTGGGAACATGCATACATATACTTTGGACTTAGTTCATTTTCCAATCATTCCATTATTATATATTATCACCTCACCGCCTCTATACTATGGTCATACGTACTTTCATTGAGTACATGTACATATACTTGGGAGACCTTTGTATTTGGATTGAAGAGGTGGGTTGTGAGGCCCATAGTACATTGAAGAAGTTGGTTGTCATGCTCATGGGAATTCTCTCCAAGGGAGAGAAATATTGAGAATTGTTTTCCCAAGGTGCCAAATTGCAGCTATAGGGCTATGAGACTTCTTGTCTAGCCTTTTGAGGCCCCGAAAGGGAAGTAGGGCAGTGGAAGGACTATTGAGAAGAGAAGGGGCACACTTCATGGGGTGGGACACACATGTGGGCAATGAGGGACTGTGGTTTATTAGTTTGAGTTTGCACCCACTTTATATGTTGTTAGATAGACCTTAGTGTGGTTAGAAATCCTCTACCCAAGTGGATTTTTATCCCTAGAGTTTATGAGTGGTGTGGTATAAACATGGGAAGAACATGGAAGGTATGCACAAAGTTGGTGTTCCTTTTCTCAAAGATAAGTGTGAGTTGTGTGTTAATTTATGTGTTATGTTTATAATTATGCATTTATTTTCATGGGTTTTTCTTGTGTAATTTACATGTATATTTTTGTTATTATTTTGTATCAATGTGCACTTGCAAGTTATTTTTATGAATAAAATTAGTATCATAGTTAGTAATTTTTGCTAGGCATTGCCAAGGAGGGATCTAAGGATGTTGCATGAAGCGAATGCCTACATAATTTCATGGGAGAATATCAAAGAAGAGAGACATAGTAAAAAAGAGTACAAAGGTAAAACTTCAAAACCAATTAAAGGTAGAACATATAATCTTCTCATTTTATTGCTTCCCATTGCAATATAGGAGTAACTAAAGATGTTTTTAACACTTCATCTCCTTCTTGGAGATATGCATGGTTTCTTAACACTAGTGCAACCTGCCACATGAAATTTTTAAGATACTTCTTCAAAGACTTCAATGACAATGTAAATTTCATTATGTATTATGCATATAGATAAAGTCTCAAACCTTAAGGAATGGACACCATCAGGATTAAGTTGCTTGAAATCCCATATTTTATTCTACATAATGTGCTTTATCTTCCTAAGATGCAATGGAACTTGATGTCCCTTGTGCACATCTCACAACAAGGCCACTATATTTCTATGTTGTGTGGAAAAGTTGAAATAATAAAAGATTTTGACAACATGGTTTTCAACACCACTATGGAATATGGATGACTACTAAAGATGAAAGGGACAACTTCTCATACACAAATTGTTGCATACCTCTCTCGTCATAGTGAGGTATAATTCCATATAGTCTTTTGTGGCATGCTATATATATTCCTATGAAATTAAAGAAATGTGATTATTGTATCCTTAAGCATAGAAAACAACTTTTTCATAATTCTACTTCTAAAGCATGTAGAAAACTTGAAGTAATTCATTATTATTTGTGTGGACCTATGAATATTCCTTATGCAAATGGAAATAAACATATAATATCTTCTATTGATGATTACACCAGTATGTGTTGGGTTTAATTTTTGAAAGAAAAATCACAAGCCTTTAAAAATTTAAAATTTTGTCATGTATGGATTCAAAATGAAGAATATCTTTGTATTGGCTCTCTTCACACTTATAATGGAAGAGAGTGTAAATCCAAATAATTTTAAATCTACCTTGTTTAGCACGAGATTAAACATCAAGAAAACCTTCCATACAATCCTCACCATAATGGTGTAGCTAAAGGAAAGAACATGACACTCTTAAATATTGTTCATTCCATGATGCTTTTAAGAATGAAAAATTGATGTTTTGGGATAATGTTGTTCTATGTGCACCTTATGTGAAAAACATGTGTCCATATCATGCTTTTGAAAACAAGACTCCTTATGAAATGTGGTATAGTTTCATTCCTTAGGCCTATGCCTTGAATCCTAAGAAGAAATGAAGCAAGTTTCAAGCAAGCATTCAAAAGTGCATCTTCTTGGGGTACTCAAATACCTCCAAGGGATATCATCTTAACTGTGAGGAAAAAAATAAATTCATCCTTGGTGGAGATGTAATCTTTATTGAATCCTCCAAGAACGAAAAAATTAATGAGAGGTAGCTTGATCATCTAGATAGATTTAATCACTTAAAGAGATATCATGAATTTGATAACAAGATTTCAACTCTTGAAGGGGGATCCTTACCTTGGGTAAATCTACATAATCTATTTTTTCTTTTGAAGCACCATTTCCCCCTCATGAAGAAGTTTGAGCCACTTCAGTAGAACATGAAGTTCACTTGGATGATTTGATCGAGAGGATTGAAAAGTTGATTCTAGACTAGAACTCAACATCTTCTCAATCAACAAAGAAACGTGAATCATCTTAGAAAGGTCCACCAAAATGGTTCATAAAAACACATGAAAGCATAGGTCAAAATGACATGAACTAAAATTTCCTCAAGACAACATGAAAATGATATAGATAATTCAAACTCAGATGATATAGATGACAGGGATGTTTCATATGATTGTGAGTTGAATTTATCTACTCACTTTGAACACACTTCCTTTGAAGAAGCCACTTCTTCTTGAATACCCACTTGAAGCTAAACCAATCAGTTTCAAGTGGGTATTCAAGAAGAAGTACATGTTAGATGGCTCACTTGACAAACACAAAGCAAGGCTCTTGACAAAAGAATTTTCATAGAAAGAAGGTGTTGATTATGGAAGAATTCCCCCCACAACAAAATGGGATACCATTCTTATTCTATTTTCCATGATAACATGGAATGGATGTGATGATTTTTTTCTTGAATAGATACTCGAATAATAATGTTTTCATGTCTCATTCATAAGGTCTTGTTGTGAAGCGATCCTAGTAAGAGCCAAGAAAGTTGAAGACAGGAAAGAGAAGGATTGATGCAAGGGATTTAAAAAAAAAATCCTAATATAAATAGCAGCTCCTAAGCAAATATAGTTGGGATAATTCTATTATATGAGACAACTTTCACTTTTGAACTAACTTTCACTTTTGAACTAGGTGAGGAGCTCTTATTTTGACAAAAAAACATTATTTTTAGGTGATCATGGAAGAAATTTTTAAATATTTGTGTACTCTCATTGGATCTAATAATAATAATAATAATAATAATGATGATGATCTATTTTTAAGGTCACCCCTTGGGGAGTAGGGATTTGACTACTAAAGTCTATGAAGTTATTCATATTCTAAGGCCCTTTAGATTTTAACTTGTAACCTCTTAGGAGATGATAGTACATGAAAATCTTAAATATTTTTTTAATTGTCATTTGATCACAAAAACATGAACTACTTTTTAAAAAAAATTTGCTCCAGCAATAGAAAAAAGCTTCACTCATGAGGAAAGAATTTTTTTAATAATTTTGGTTATCATTTCCATCAATAGTTTTCATGGAAAATTTTGCTTCATCCATAGAAGAGAATAAAATTTAAATTTTTTGGTTATCAGATTTCCATGGATTTAAAAGAAATCAATATTGGGAAATTTTGCTTCATCCATAGAAGAGAAGAAAATTTAAATTTTTTGGTTATCAGATTTCCATGGATTTAAAAGAAATCAATATTGTTATCAAGTTTCTCTCTGGGAGAGTTGTTCAAAACTAAAATTACAATGTAGACATTAATATTTTTTATAAATCCAGTCTTGAATCAAATGAACTACATACACTCTCCTTTAGTGACTTTTTTTGGGTTGAAATTTTAATTTTAATTCTTATTTGCATTTTCAAGCCCTAGGAATATATTATACTCAAATATTGTATCTGGAACTTGATTTTTATTTTTGGAGCGAGATTCTGTAAGTGTTTGTATATATAAAAATAATATTTAAAAAACAATTAACTATATTTCTCCTATTTTTGCTTGTATTTTGGAGGGTGGAAAATATCAAACACTCTAAAGATGGCATTGGAAAAGATGATGTAATTTGAACATTTTCAAAACAGTGAATCTTCAAATACTTCATTTTGTCAAACAAAACAAAAGACAAGTGTAAAAAAACTACAACTGATTGCATTGATCGTTTTTTCTTAAGTGAAAAATATCAAACCATATGAACACAAAAATCGAAAAATTTTGATAACTGAGATATCAAATTCATTTGAAATTCCATCAATATGTCCAACCACTTCCGAATACAATATAACCAGCCCAACGCTTATTTGGATTTTTATTTTTAGTACCCACATTCTGTAATCTAACTAACTGCTATTAGGAATAGAACTTGGAAGCCAAATATTTTCTTAGTTGAGAGATCATCGAAATCATTTGACATCGTTCAATACATTCAATCGCTACCCTAATAGAATCTAACCAGACCAATGCTTAGATGAATCTAACACACAATTTGGCTTCATTGAGTTGAGTTCATTGAGCTGGTATCACTTTATTAATTCGACGCGGATGAGGAACAAGTTGCTCCCAGCTGTGTATCTATACTCCTGCTAGTAATAATGGTATCTTAATTCATATACCCTTGTTGCTGTAGTGTTGACCATCTGGACCGCCAGGGATCTCTCTTTTAGAATATAACTCGGGCTCCACCTTTCTTTTTGGAAATGACATTCTCGATTCTCCATTTTCTCCTTCAGGTTCATCTAATTCTACTTGGTGCACCGTACGACGGTGATAGCCGTTATCCGTATCCATCTGCGTGACAATTGTTAAGTAATTATTACTAATTTAGCTGGACGGGACGAATTGACAACTTCGAATCAGATACAGAATAAGTTGTTCATTGTGTTTAAGAAAAACCTCAGTCGGGGTTTGGTCATGACTAGAGAGTGTAACAAGAGCTTCATCAATTCTTTCATGGTGGTGTTTTACGGCTACCATTTCCTCCAATGTGACTCCTGTTTCCAATTACAAATCAATACCTCAAAGTTAAAAACCATCTGACATGTTGTTCGTGATAATGGCAAAAAATAAACATCTGAAAATGTATAAAAATTGGATCAACAATAATCTAAACGATTATTAATTGAGTTTACTCCATTTGCTACGACATAATGTGGTGTTTTTACACAGGATTTCAGGAACATTCAATTTGAAATACAGGACATAAATACTTATTAGAAAACACCTCGTTTCCACTCAACCGTAGGCTCACTGACTCCAAATGGATTTACCACTAGCCACCCCTAAGCTAGACCACGATGCTTTGAGACTCCATCTGTTACTTCCTACTCGTAGGAAGTCCTGGACGAAGGTTACTCTCCTTCTCCTTTGATCATGACTCACTATATTTCTCGGAGTTCCTCTGGTTCTCCTTCCGCGATTCCGGTATCCTCTTCTCTTCCCCCCCTTCCACACATATTTCCTCCTACAAGGTTGCGTGTGGCACAAAATTCCATGTCCAATGGTCAGGTCTGAGAGATTCCTCGCTGGGTAATTCATTTTGGGGTCTAAGAGTGAGCTTTGGTTTTGGCACGTACAAACCAGTACGATTTTGGTTCAGTGGAAGTTAAAGCAACCACTCTTGGCCCCTTCCACCACCTCTCATCAACCATCGTGGTCTCTTTTCATCACATCCCCCTCTCAGTAGTCATGCAACATATATTGATACATCATTTACATTCCTCGGACCTTTTATACTAAGGTCCGTTAATTCAAATATTCACAATCTTTGAGTTTGCCATAGTTCTTGGTGAGTATAGTTATTTTTACAAGGTGTTACACAAGGGATTTAAAAAATATATCCTAATATAAATAGCAGCTCCTAAGCAAATATAGTTGGGATAATTGTATTATATGAGATAACTTTCACTTTTGAACTAGGTGAGGAGCTCTTATTTTGACCAAGAAAACATTATTTTAAGGTGATCATGGAAGAAATTTTTAAATATTTGTGTACTTTCATTGAATCTAATAATAATAATAACCTATTTTTAAGGTCACCCCTTGCTTGTGGGGAGTAGGGATTTGACTACTAAATTTTATTGAGTTATTCATATCCTAAGGCCCTCTAGATTTTAAATTGTAACCTCTTAGGAGATGATAGTACATGAAAATTTTAAATATTTTTTTAATTGTCATTTGATCACAAAAACATGAACTTCTTTTTTAAGAATTTTTGCTCCAGCAATAGAGAAAAGCTTCACTCATGGGGGAAATAAATTTTTTAATAATTTTGGTTATCATTTCCATCAATAGTTTTCATGGGGAATTTTGCTTCATCCATAGAAGAGAGAAAATTTAAATTTTTTGGTTATCAGATTTCCATGAATTTAAGAGACATCAATATTGTTGTCAAATTTGTCTCTGCGAGAGTTGTTCAAAACTAAAATTACAATGTAGACAATATTTTTTTTTATAAATCCAGTATTGAATCAAATGAACTACATACACTCTCCTTCAGTGATTTTTTTTTTTGGTTTGAAATTTTAATTTTGATTCTTATTTGCATTTTCCAAGCCCTATGAATATATTATACTCAAATAATACTCAAATATTGTATCTGGAACTTGATTTTTATTTTTGGAGCCAGATTCTGTAAGTGTTTGTATATATAAAAATAATATTTAAAAATCTATTTACTATATTTGTCCTATTTTTGCTTGTATTTTGGAGGGTGGAAAATATCAAACACTCTAAAGATGGCATTGGAAAAGATGATGTAATTTGAACATTTTCAAATCAGTGAATCTTCAAATACTTCATTTTGTCATACAAAACATGGCATTGGAAAAGATGATGTAATTTGAACATTTTCAAAACAGTGAATCTTCAAATACTTCATTTTGTCAAACAAAACAAAACACAAGTGTAAAAAAACTACAACTGATTGCATTTACAGATCGTTTTTTCTCAAGTGAAAAATATCAAACCATATGAACACAAAAATCGAAATTTTTTGATAACTGAGATATCAAATTCATTTGAAACTCCATCAATATGTCCAACCGCTTCTGAATACAATATAACCAGCCCAACGCTTATTTGGATTTTTATTTTTAGTACCCACATTCTGTAATCTAACTAAGTGCTATTAAGAATAGAACTTGGAAGCCAAATATTTTCTTAGTTGAGAGATCATCGAAATCATTTGACATCCTTCAATACATTCAACCGCTACCCTAGTAGAATCTAACCAGACCAATGCTTAGATGTATCTTTAATTTTAGAACACACATATTGGCTTCTGGATGAGTGCTATAATATTGGTTGAGTTCATTGAGCTGGTATCACTTTATTAATTCGACGCGGATAAGGAACAAGTTGCTCCCAGCTGTTTATCTATACTCCTAGTAATAATGGTATCTTAATTCATATACCCTTGTTGCTGTGGTGTTGACCATCTGGACCCCCAGGGATCTGTCTTTTAGAATAGAATTCGGGCTCCATTTTTCTTTTTGGAAATGACATTCTCGATTCTCCATTTTCTCCTTCAGGTTCATCTACTTCAGGGACGAATTGACAACTTCCAATCAGATACAGAATAAGTTGTTCATTGTGTTTAAGAAAAACCTCAGTCTGGGTTTGGTCATGACTCGAGAGTGTAACAAGAGCTTCATCAACTCTTTCATGGTGGTGTTTTACGGCTACCATTTCCTCCAATGTGACTCCTGTTTCCAATTACAAATCAATACCTCAAAGTTAAAAACCATCTGACATGTTGTTCGTGATAATGGAAAAAAAAAACATCTGAAAATGTATAAAAATTGGATCAACAATAATCTAAACGATTATTAATTGAGTTTACTCCATTTACGACGACAGAATGTGGTGTTTTTACACAGCAGAGGATTTCTGTGTACCTGACATCGTGCCCTGGCAAGCAAAGATTTGTATATATACTCTGGTGACACTAATAAAATAAAATGGAAAATAATTTGGACGTAGAACAAAACAGATTCAAAACATAATTAACATAGATTCAAAACATAACTAACATAGATTCATCTGAAGCCTTAATTTATATAGAGATCCAGGGTTAGCATTGATCTGCTCTAATCCATGAAAGAGATGGAAACGCCTTACGTCTTCTAGGAATTTTCATGAAGCAATTACAACGGCCAGGCCAGATTGCGAGGTTGAGGAATCGCACGCTAACAAGGAATGCCAGGCTTACAATAGCAACCCACTTGAGCCGGTTCTCCATAGGTAAAGTTCTATTCAAAATCTTTTCTTTAGCAAGGGGAGAGATAATTCAGATAAGCAATAACTTCTGCTCGAGTTTGCTTAATCACAATGCTAATAACCTTTACAAACTATAAATCATTGCAACGAACTGGAATAGCAAAAGGGAGATCACCAATTTAAATGGCAAACTAACAGTATTTCTGCAACTTGCTGAATAACGACATGCAAACTGGGCAGAAGAATAAGGGAGAGAATATGACGCATATCTTCGCCCATGCAATAGAATGTAATAAAAAAAAAACTGGCAGCAACTGCTACTATTAAATGTATAGCTATATCCAAAGCGCCTGTGTCCGGCACGCGCAACCGGCAGCAACTGCTACTATTAAATGTATAGTTATATCCAGTATGACGAAACTGCCACTATTAAATGTATATTAATCTCCAGGCTGCCGAAAGCGAAACACAAACTCAGTAAATGGAGAGCGTACGTATATATTGTTTAAGTGCTAATTATTTAAAGCGTTTGTGTCGAGCACACGCAATCGCCAGCAACTGGTAATATTAATATCCTTTCGGCACACGCAATCGCCCGCCACTGGAATCTGAATCTAGTCCAAAATCTTTGTCGAATTTCAGCTGTATTTACTAGCATCTGGCATCTGAATCTAATCGAAAATGATTGCTATCACCATTCGGATTCTCTTCCATTAATAATATGAATATCCTTGTTGCCATACCACCAATGGATGTGCTTGACATGTTTCTATATCGTTTTATTTTGGTAAATATTATACTTAAGTTTTATTTTTTTATTATACTTTATCGTTTTTTTATTGTCTATATGGCCGCTTTGATCAATCCAAAGCTGCCGTCGGCATTAATATAGTATAACTCTACCAAAATCTTTGTCCAATTTCAGCTGTATTTACTAGCATCTGAATCTAGTCCAAAATGGTTTCTATCACCATTAGGATTCTCTTCCATTAATAATATGAATATCCTTGTTGCCATACCACCAATGGATGTGCTTGAACCCGCTTGGATGTGCATGACATGTTTCTATATCGTTAAATATGGTTACATTAACTTTAGCACTTATAAAGTTACATGCTAAATATTATAAATTAGATTTGGTAAATATTATACTTAAGTTTTATTTTTTTATTTTTAATAATCATTAAAGAAGTTAATTCTCATAAACGAAATGGGATGTTAAATTTATAATAAGTATGTTATAATGACTTTCATCATATAGATAATTACTTTTTATTTAATTATAAATATAATCCTTTTAAATTTTAGATTTTTACACATAGAATATATAAAAGCTTATATTTGAATATGATTGATTGAAACTAAAAATATGTTTGATTAGTAAATCAAAACACTTTTATTGGGTTCCAATAAGCTTTTTTAGTTGAAGTTAAAATTTGAAAGCCGTTTTTCTTAAGTCGATTTAATAGTGATTTGTATATGTTTAAATAATACTAATCAATACATGTTTATAAAGTAGTTGGATTTGAATAAGCTTTTTATTTGCAGGTGTGATCCTTGGATTTCTACAAGTCAAAGCTTATGTTTGAGTATGATTGACTGAAACTAAAATATGTTTGATTAGTAAATCAAAACTATTTTTATAAAATAGTTGGGTTGGAATAAGCTTTTTATTTGAAGTCAAAATTTGAAGGCCTTTTTTCTAGTGATTTGTATATGTTTGAATAGTACTAATAAATATACATGTTTATAAAGTAGTTGGATTTGGATTCTCTTTTTATTTGAAATTAAACTTTAAAAGTGAAAATGTAAGTATTATTGAAAAAAAAATTAAGTGAAAAAATGTTTATAATATTTTAGTTGCATGGTTTTTATTAATATAATTTTAGATATTCTTATGTAATTACACCATCCATCTTGTGTAGATAAAAATTAAATATTGATAACTTGTTGGTGGTATGTAAGGGAGTTCACTATAAATACTAGTAGTTGTTTATGGGTCTTAGGGTATCCAAGATAATATGTATCTCATGTTGTGATTAATCTAGGACCCATAGACCTATTGACGAAAAATATTAGGGTATGCGTGTTAGATTCAAGAATCTTATAACATACATTCACTACAATATCATAATATTCCCTCATTCACCTCCTTTTAGCTTCATATATGAGAGGGTGAAAGGAAAACAAATCACATGATGCATGTGGGATAAGTCCTTTTCACAAGATAACAAGTCATTGAAGAATAGCTTTAGAAAAGACCAATGGGATTTCATCAACACATTCTAACAATTCCCCTTAATGATAACTAGAGGGATAAAATCAAAGTTGGAGGAAGATGTCATTAACTAACATTCTCCCTTGATGACAACTTTCAGCATCCCCAGTAAGTTACAAATTTGTAGAAACTTTGCCTATGCCATGGATTTGGTGAAGATATCAACAACTTTTTATTCAATATGAAAATACTCTAAATGAATAAAACCATCAACTACCAGATCTCAAATGTAATGAGTATAAAGATAAATGTGTTTGGTCTTGGATTGATAGACTAGATTTTAAGCAAGTTGAATAACACTCTAATTATCACATCTTAGCTCAGTAGGACCATTACGAACTAGTCAAAGATCAGTAAGAACATGCCTCAGCGACAATGCCCCTTTAGTTGCTTCTTCAATTTCCCTATACTCTACTTCACAAGAAGAAAGAGAAAATGTTCTCAACTTCTTACCTGACCATGAAATGGACCCTAAACTAAGTTGAATGACATATCCAACAATAGATCTCTCGTGAATAGTATCTCCTACCCAATCATAATTGGTGTAACCAAGAAGTGAAACAGAAGGATTTCTTGAAAAGAAAACACCATAATGTAAAGTTCTGTGAAGATATCTGAGAATCCTCTTAGCTGCTTACCAATGGTTGTCAGGAGGCTTTTGCATAAACATGGAGACCATGCTAATAGTAAAGGAGAGATAAATCATGGTATGTGTTAGATAGATCAAACTCCCAACAAGTTGGAGATAAAGTGTTGCATCAACAAGAGGATTGTCATAATTGATAATTAATTTTACTCTGGAATGAAATGGGGTTGGTGAATGCTTACAATCACTCATATGGAACCATGCTAGAAAATCCAAATCACACTTATATTGTGGAAGGAAGATCCCATCAGCCATGTGCCACACCTGAAGACAAAGAAAATAATGCAATAAAACCAAGTCTGTCATCTCAAAGCTCTACTTAAGATCATTATTCAATTCCCAAATTAAGGAAAGCTCATTTCCCACTAGGATTAGATCATTCACATAAATAAATAAAATGAGAAAATCATCATCAAAGGATTTGAAATGCAGATTTGGCATGAAACCATTGTGTAGTAAATGATTATGAATTTTCTCATAACAAGCCCTCGATGTCTATTTAAGACCATACAAAATCTTTTGCATGTAATACCTCTACATTGAACCCCAATTGTAAATGTCCATATGCTTTATAGGCTCATGAGACAAGATGTTTTGGGCCAAAGTTCCCTTTTCTATATGTTTTTAGGCCAAAATGTATGTATGATTTAGGCGAGGGAGCCCATGAGATGAAAGGCCAACAAGCCTAACAAATGTAATATGTAGTCACAAATGATGATATTAATAAAATACATCGATGTTGCAGACCAAATCAGACAAAAACAATATGGGAGGATAGCACTCCACAAGAGGAAAAGGGGGCTAAGGGATTAAGAAAAGGGGTTACTTCAAGGGTTCTTAAGCCAATGAATAAAATAATATTATTCCTAAGTCAAAAAACCATATATTATGTTTTAGCCTAAGTTTCTAAGTGGGATAAATGAATCACCAAGTGGAGCAAAAGGTGGTTCCTTGAGTGCCAAGTGTCAATTTAGACACATGAATATATAATGTTGGGAATTAGTGTAATTCTCATTATTTTTTCGAATCATTCTATCATTTGTGCCTACTCCTAGAGAGTGGAAGGGGTGGAATTGATTGTTACCTAGTAAATACTTGGTGATTTAGGATGAAGAAAGAGGTTTCCAATACTATGGAGCATTCTCTTCGGGGAAGAGAATTGTTGGGAATAGTTTTTCCTATGTGTTGGCCAAGTGGGTGCAGTAATTCTTAGAGAAATCATGTGTTCCAAGTGCTACAGAGCTTTGAGACATCCTAGATGGATTGTTGTTGAATCCTTGGAAAGGAAGAGGGGCAACTGAAGGAATGTTGATAAGAGAAGTGGTACACTTCCTTGTGTGGGACAAGTTATGGGGAATGAGAGGTTGTGAGCTAGTAACTATTGTTGGAGTTGGCACTCGGGCTTGAATTTTATTGTTTTATCTATTAGACCTTAGTTTTTCTTAGGTAGACTTTGTCGTGGTGGACTCATAGCCCCGGATCGAGGGTGACCTGTTGTTAAAAGTGCACGAACAACATAGTCTATGGCTAGGAGGAATGTCCAAGTTCTATAATCATTTGGTGATTTAATTAACATATAAGTTTCTTTTGTGTGTGTTTTAATGATTTAGATGTGATTAATTATGTTGATTTTGTTATGATTTAATTATAATTGATTTTCCATGAATTGCATGTTGTAGAATTGCATATTGGTTTCATATGTATGGCATGGTAATAATTAAATGTTACAAGATTCATAATGGGAAGAATTTAAATAAATTTGAATATTCAGTGGTGACAAAAGTCGGGTTTTTGTGTGGTGTGGCTCAACTTGGAGGATGGGGATGCTACATTGTGGTATTAGATCCGTGGTTTCAATACTGAAACTACATGGGCCATTTGTTAACACGAAGAAGCTAAATTTGCAAAAATTAAATCTCACAGGATGTCTACAACATGATTGTCGAAACTACTCCTATGAAATTGGGAAAAATTCATGAGAAAATTTGAGTGGAATTCATACCCAAAAGCGTGAATTAATTGTATATGGAGTCAATTGGTTATTTTCAAAACTAGAATTGGCCACAACAAGCTTAATTGCAAATTTTCATGGTGGTTCATGAAGAAATTTAAAAATTATGTGTTTTTAGAAAAATTGGAAAATTTTGAAATTTCAAAAAATTTGGATAATTTTATGTACTATGATGTGAGCGTGACATGGAGACCACATGGAGATCATGTGAAATTCGATGGTGGAAAGTAAAAGATGGAATATTGGTGGCATGATGAAATGATAAAGAGGCAAGTGATTGGTGGAGTGGTGGCCCGATACCATAAGTGGTATCGATAGTGTAAAAGTGGTTTTGTGGAAATACGAGAATCCTCGAAAATGTTTGAGGAGTTTCAATGTGTCACCTCGATGGTATAGTGGTTTCGGGGTCCTTGCGATTGGTTTTGTGAAATATCAAAATCCTCCAAAATAGTTTTGGAGATACAATGTTTCATCTTGGTGGTGTGGTGGTATCAGAGGACAATACAATGATAAAACCCTTGCAATTTAAACCCCTAAAATCATTATGGACCATTGATCTTCCTTATATCTTCGTCGTTTGATTGAAGGGATTGGAAAGTTGCATGGACCCAAGGAAACTGGTATAGGATGGGACTCACCCATCCCCATGATCAATGAAAGGGTGCCATGTGGAGACCTAGCAAAGGAGGAAGAACCATGTCCCATCTGTGGTTAGAAAAGGTACAAAGTGGATAGTGAGGTATGGTGGGGTTTGAAGGATAAAGGTAAAGTAAAATAAATAAAAGAAGGAATAAGAAACAGAGAGGGAAGAAGGTCTTGCAAGAAGATGAGGAAGGGACATAGTGGCCAAGGGGATGACATGGCATCACCTCATGGTTCCATGTTGTATCAACATGCCACATCCATGGCTAGATGAGTGGAAATTAATCAAATTTCTCATAAATTTATAGTGTTTTGTAGGTCATAATATTGTATGAAATTTTTGAAGGCATAAACAACGTGTTTAGGAAATAAAAAACAAGAAGAATAGAGGTAAAATGTGTCTTTGCAGCTCAAATAAAATAGCTCTAGTAGATATTTCCAATGAGTTATCCCGATAATAAAATATATCTCATATGATAAAGTTACAGTGGAAACAATGCATGGTATATTTTTAGTACCAATCTACCTCCAAAAGGAATAACGTCTTGCTCAGAGGTCAGATTGACACACATTAACAGTATATGGAAATATCATGAACCATAGAAGATAGCCATGGATCCATATTGGGAATCTAGGTACCTAAAAGTGTGCAATAAGAAAAATAAGATGCTTGTATCATATAAGGTAAAAAAGGGAAAATCGTCAAAACTTCAGCAAGAAGTAACCAATAGTATAGCAATTGAATGAAGGTGAAACAATTTGGACTAATTTCTCAAAATGAAAGAATGAATAAACCCAATTGATATTATATCAAATATCCCAAAGTTGTTGGTGTGGGGATGCTTGAACAAGGATAAATTGTTAAACTAGGAGAAAGTGCAAAAAAGACAAAGTTGTAATTTCCATATTGTTGTAGTTTTTGATTGAAGCATTAGATTGATAATATGAGGGTTGTTATGAATTCCTTCTCATAATTATTATCTATGACTCATTCAAAATATTCCATTTTTTCATGACATATTTACTTCTACAAGTGACATAAGTTGGTGTCTGGGATAAACTTCACATATAAGAGAAGTGTACAAAAAAAGTGGTAAATGAGTAATATTCAGAGAACTATAACATGATGCTAAAGACTCATAATGTAGGATGGAAATATTCATTGTAAATTTCTTGGATAGAAGAATCCATGTGTGCACCCATAAATGTGATTTGAGCAACAAAATTCACAAGGAATGAGGAAGAATATTTCTGGTGCACTAAAGGGTAGAATTGTTCATAATTTTACAAAATTGTTGCATTATTTTTTCTAACAATTTTTTCTGCATGCACATTTTGCATAATTATGGGAAGAAATAGAATAGAGAAGAATCATAGGAGAGACCAGAACTATCAAATATGAACAGAGAACCTACAACCATGAGGAGGAATTTATAGGGTTGTATGTCAACATGGGAAATGTAGGGATAGAATCAAATGGACATGGAGAAAGAAAAGAGGAAAGCATAAATTTGGTAGATACAATAAATATTTTGAAAAAAGATGTGATGAGATATAAAGTTGATAATGAGGGGCTTATGGAAGATCAATAGAACTAGATTGGATTCAACATCAAGATGATGCAGAGTGTGGACAACATAGAAAACAAGGTGCATAACGATAAAGATTCAATTAAGTCAAAGGATCATAAATATCATACCAAAAAAGAGGAATCTAGAAGTGATATTAGACATAGTCATCACTGACCAAGATATTCAGTTAGAATAGAAAAAAGTATTCCAAGTTTATATCTTGTCAGAAAGCAAAAGAGGATGTTTGGGGTTTATTAATTGTAGAGGGAGTTCAAGAAGATCAAACCTCCTACCTCTAATGTTGAGCACAAGAAATATGAGGATGTGGAGGCTTTTGGTTTTTGGGAATTTGAGGAAGTATTTCCAATTTCACAATTATTCCTCACAAGAAGAAGGTATAATTTCAACTTACCAACTCAAGAGAAAAGAATTAGTGTGGTGGGACCAGCTCATGCAAGTAAAGAGCATTGTTGAGAAGAAGATCACTTGGAGGAAATTCAAAAAGTATTTTCAAAAGAAATAGTTGTCCAAGTTTTCTTATGATAGGAAGATGAAGGAGTTCTTTGAACTCAAGCCTGGGAGCATGACCATGGATGAGTATGCTAGAATATTCTTAGAGCTACTAAGGTATGTTGACTTTGTCAAGGATGAGAAAATCAAGATTCAAAGGTTCTTGAGTGGGTTACCTTCAATATTCAATGATATGATACAATATGATGATCCCAAGGCATTGGAGGAAGAAATAAGGACAACCAAATTCCTTTATGATCAACATAGAGAAGGAACAACCTTTCAAAGAGATTGTGTTGACAATAAAAAAGGTAAGATGGAATAGAGGAAGAAAGGATACAAGACACCATTCTTCATAAATAGGTCTCACGGAAAACTAGATCAAAATGAATACAAAATGAAAGAAACATTCAAAAAAAGGGCAAGTAAACATCTTGTTAAATGTTGGGGTTGTGAGGGAGAGAACATGTATAAAGATTTCCCTCACAAAGGAAAAAGAGTGAATATTGTTCACAATGTACAAAAGGATGATACAATTGAGGACATGGGTAAAAGAATGCCAAGTATCTATGCAACCTTGGAAAACAAGAAAATTGAATTTCAATCTCATGTGATTGAAGTGGAAGGCAATATCAATGATCAACCTATAACTATTTTAATTGATTCACAAGATAATCATAGTTATATAGATCCTAAGTTGGTGCAAATATTTCATTTTCGAAGAAGCAAGCATGAGAAATATTGGCTAGTTCAGTTAGCTACCAGAGATAAAAGAAGAATCAATGAGTTGGTTAAGGATTGTCCAATATAGATGAATGGACTAAGCACAAATGAAGATTTCAGTATCATACATTTGGGTTCATATGATTTCCCAACTCGTATGGATTAGTTGGACAAGAATCATGTTTTCCCATATTTTTATAACAAGGAATCCAATTGTTTGGATGAGGAAGGGAAATTGGGAACAGTTCATGGTATACCAAGGGTAGTATCAATCAGATAAATTTCAACCTTGCAACTAAAATGAAGCTTCAAGAAAGGATTCAAAATATTTGTAGCTCATATGGAAGAGGTAGTTAAGGATAACATGTCGACTATTGAAGACTATGATGTCCTAAAATAATTTGAGGATGTATTTAAAGAGATATTGGGGTTGACACCAAAGAGGGATATTGGATTATCCATTAATTTGATGCCTAGAGTAGCCCCAATGTCCAATACTCCTTATAGGATGAGTACACAAAAGTTGAAGGAGTTGTAAATGTAGCTTGAAGATATTTTGAAGAATGGGTATATATTCCCAAGTGTGTCATCGTCGGGTGCCCCAGTACTATTAGTCAAGAATAAAGATGCAACTTTAAAATTATGTACTGATTTCATAAATTTGAATAAGATGAATGTGATTAACAAATATCCTTTGCCAAGGATAGATGATATTTTTTATCAGCTAAAAGATGCAAAGAAATTTTTCATTATTGACCTCAAGTCAAGATACCATTAGGTGAAAATTAAACATGAAGATATTAGAAATAAAACATTTAGAACAAGGTATGACCATTATGAGCTTACATTTGTGCCATTTTGATTGTCAAATGCACTAGTTCTCTTCATGTCTTTAATGAATGAAATTCTTCATAAATTACTTGGATATGTTTTTCATTGTCTTCTTGGAAGACATACTTATCTACTCTAACTCTGAATAAGAGCATAAGCAGTAGTTGAGGATGGTGATAAAAGTATTAAAGGATCATAAACTGTATGCAAAGTTGATCAAGTGCTCATTCTATCATAAGCAAATACATTATTTAGGCCATATTATTTCAGAGGAAGGGATAACAATTGATCCTCAGAAGATAAAATTCATTGAAGGATGGAGAGTACCAAGGACTATCTTAGAGGTGAGATCATTCATGGGATTTTAAGGTTATGAAAAAATATTTATTGAAGGATTTACAATAATTACACATCCAATCACTTATTTATAAAAGAAAGGTGTGGAATTTGAATGGACCTCTCATTCTGAAGCAAGTTATCAACAATTGAAGAATTTATTGACAAGTGCACCTATCTTGAAGATTGTTTATCCCAATGAAGACTTTATTGTGTGCACTAATGCATGTAAGGAATGGTTTGGTGGAGTTGTTTCCTGAAATGGGCATGTTATTTTCTATGAGTCAAGGAAGTTGAAAGAGAATGAGATACACTATGCCACTCGTGATTTAGAATTGGAATCCATAGTTCATGCCTTGAAAATGTGGAGGCATTATCTCATGGGAAAAATATTTGAGCCGAGGACAAACCATTGTCATCTGAAATATTTGTTTGGACAACCAACTTGAATACCATGCAAATTAGATGTCTATAATTCCTCAATGAGTATGACTTTGATATAAAGTATATTGAAGGAAAATAGAGCAATGTGGATAATTCAATCAACATGGGAGTGCATGAGATGCATGATACAACCATTATCATGTGAAAATATTATTTAAAATATATAATTTTGGAAGCTACAAAATCATATCAACATTATATGAAGAAAAAAGAAAAATTATAACGAGGTAATTTTCAACAGAAAATTAAATATTGTGAGTTGAAAGAGGATGGAATCCTTATGTATAAGGGAAGAATATATGTTCCTAAATCTCAATAGCCGAAAAATATGGTGTTGAGAGAAATGCATAGTGTGCCTTATGTTGGGCACCCATGATACTAGAGGACAATTGCAGGTGTAAAGAGCCAATATATTTGTCCAAGTCTGAAGAAAGTGGTGGCTGATTATATTTCCAAATGTTTATAATTTCATAAGTTTAAGGGTGAACATACACATACAATTGTATTTCTTCAGTATTTTCTCATTATTGAGTGGAAATGGGAACTTGTGACAATTGATTGGATCACCAAGATGGCCAGAATATTAAAGCAACATGATTCCATCGTGGTGGTGGTGGATAAGCTAATTGAAGATGCTCATTTTATTCCAGTGAATCTCACACATAAGGAAAATAACATTGTATAGATTTACATGAGAGAATTTCTAGGATACATTGTTAGGGTCCTAACCCGCACATAATTAGAGAAATACATTTGGATGTAATAAAGGTCAATATTAATGAGGCCTTTCAATAAAATAGAATAAGGCAGATGTAAGAAGACCTAATAGAAGCTTCTGCTTCTAGAAGGATCTTCCTCTAGATGCTTATCTTGATAGACATATTTAGTATAACTAAGGATCGAGGGTATGAAAACCCTAGCTTGGAGATTATTGTAACATAGTGCTGCTTGACTGGAGGTTTCCCCCTTGAAGAGTCCCATGAACATTGATTTCTAAATCAAAGTGCTATTTATGTTGTTATTCTTATATGATTTATGTGTTATTGTGGAGATTATGCTGATTATATTATAGTTATTCTACCATTTCTAGCATTTTATTTATGTTCTACATACTTTTTATATCTAGTATATTACAAGTGGTATCAGAGCACTTTCCTTGGCAGAAATTGTGGGAACTTTTTTTCAGGGTAGAGACGTATGCTGGCATCTTTAAGCCACAGAGATCTGTCGTTATGCACATAAATCCACGGTTGAGGGATTCATAAACACAGGAAATACAAGTGGTTCTTAAGCGCACATTTGTTGGCCACCCTTGTAACCCTTGTTGGTACCCCTTCGAGTGGTAGAGCATCAGACAACAGTTGTGTACGGATCAACCTAGATTTCCTGAAGCCCTCTTTAGATAAACCGATCAACCACTTGACTTCTATAGAGCCACCAAAAAAAAAACTTAGGAAGATACTCTCTAGTACCTAGGTAGTCGGGTAGTACGGTTAAGGGTACGGTCTATCCTCCTTAGTTAGTGCCCTGAGATATTGGGCTAAGTACTATTGTTGGAACCCATACATATATCAGAGAGCTATAGCATAGGGCAAACCCTTGTCTGTAGAACCCTTAAATACCTAACCCTTGGGGGACAGAAACATAAACAAATTAAAACAGACAAGATCTGTTTTCATGCAACTGTGTTCGGGTTGTCAAATCACTACACTTTTCTTACTGGTTAAGCATTTGGGGATTTCATTGTTGCAGTATTCTTCAGACCAGAGTATAACTTCGCAGGTTTAAAAAAAAAAAAAAAAAAGTCTAGAATTTTTTTCACCATTATTTGAGACATATTCCATTGGATTCATCTCTTCACCCTTATCAAATTCATCCATATCATTTTTCGAAAAAAAAATTTAACCCTGCCCACCTGTTTTCAGTTCACCCATCCTCATGGCCCATACCCGTAGCCATGACCTGGAAACTCTCTTCAACACCTTGCAATCTGGTCTCCTCGAGACCCAAAAAGAAGTAAAACAACTCAGTGCCAATGTTGCCTCCATCGATACAGCCATAAATACAACCATGCAGTCCATAATGGAGGAAGTCAAACAAGAAATGAACACCCAGCTTAAATCTGTATTTGCATCACTCTACACCAAACTGAAGATCCCTACAGATGACCCTTTCTCTGACTCACCTCCAAAGACTGAAGGTGAACATTCCTCCCATTTCCATACCTTTCAAAACCATCACTTTCAACGTGACCTATGCCTTCCATGGGTGGATGTGACCAAATTGGATGGCTCGGACCCCACTAGTTGGTTTACCCAAATGGAACATTATTTCTCTTTATATGGCATTACAGATGACTTGGCCAAACTCTGGTATGGTGTTCTGCATCTAGATTAAGAACGTTGGCAATGGTGGCAATGGAGAATAAATTTTCGTCAAGGGTATATTGCTTGGACCCAATTAGTGACTGAGATTTATGAACGCTTTGACACTGACACCAACCATTTGGCCCATTTGACAAAGTTGAAACAATCAGGAACTGTAGAAGACTTCATAGCTTCCTTTGAGCACCTGACTTTTCAAACAGAGGGAATGACTGATGCTTTCTTTCGAGAGTGTTTTATCAGTGGCCTCAAGGAGAATATTTGGGTCCATGTCCTGATGGCTTGACCCTAGAGTTGGGTAGAGGCTACTAAAAGAGCTAAAGAAGCACAATAGGTTGTATCCTCTCAAAACCGAAAAACCCTCCTTTATCCCTCTCCCTAAACCCATAAATCCCACTACTCCCTCCACCCCATTAATGATCCAAAAATTGACCAGGGCTAAAATGACTAAACACCAACTCTAAGGCCTTTGTTATAATTGTGATGACAAATATTTCTCGGGCCACAAGTGTAAGGAACAAAATATTTTTATGGCCATCTATGAGGATATTTTAGAAGAGGACGTTGAAACTCCCCTTGTGTCTGAGTCACTTGAAATCACTGACATAACCCCTCCCTCAGGCCCTCCCGAAGTGGACCCGGTCATTTCCCTCAATGCTCTCACTGGCTTCTCCACTCCCCAAACCCTCAAGTTAATTGATTAAATCAAACATGAGAAGATCATCATTATGGTTGATAGTGGAAGCACCCATAATTTTATTCATCGCTGCATTGCCCAAGAAATTCATTGCTACATCCATGTCATCAACAATTTACAAATCATGATTGCCAATGGTGGTTCAATGAAAAATGGAGGGCGCTGTGAAAATATTTGTCTCGAAATTGGTGACTACCACCTAAAATCCCATATGTTTTCTATCGACATGTGCAGTTGTGACATTGTGTTGGGTGCAGACTGGCTAAGGAATTTGGGTTCCATTCTCATCGATTTTAAGTAATTAACCATGGAATTCGACCAGGAAGGCCACCAATAGAAATTCCAAGGCATCACTACTGGTTCACCCGAGGTCATTAGTTCCCATTGCATGGAAAAGATGATAAAAAAAGGTCATTATAGAGTCATTGCCCAAGTCCATGCCATACAAGCAACATAGACACCCTCGGTGTCGCAATACCTCCAAGCCCTCCTTTCTAAACATCAAATGGTATTTTCCACTCCCCAAGGACTCCCTCCTTCCTATGGTGTTCATGATCATTCCATTCCCCTTGTACCCAAAAGCCTTCCTCCAAATATCCGTCTGTATCGCCACCCCTTTTCACAAAAAAGTGAAATTGAGAAAATGGTCCAGGAACTCCTTAATGTAGGCATTATCCACCCTATTATGAGCCCTTACTCTTCTCATGTAGTCACATTCCTGAGGAAATAAGGTTCTTGGAGAATGTGTACTGACTTCCGTGCCCTCAACAAACTAACCATTAAAGACAAATTTCCCATCCCTGTCATTGATGACCTCCTGGATGAATTGAGTGGCAACTAATTATTTACTAAACTTAATCTTCGCTCGAGCTATCACCAGATACGTATGAAATAAGAAGACATTCCCAAGATGACCTTTTGAACTCATGAGGGCCACTATGAGTTTTTGGTCATGCCCTTTGGCTTGTGTAATGCCCCCTCCACCTTCCAAAGCCTCATGAATCATGTCTTACATCCCTTTCTCCATCATTTTGTCTTAGTTTTCTTTGAAGATATCCTCATCTATAGGAAAACATGGACATACCATATTACTCATGTGGATCGAGTTCTCCATCTACTCTCTCAGCACCAACTTTTCCTAAAATAGTCTAAATGTGCTTTTGGTGCCTTAGAAGTAGAATACTTGGGTCATCTGGTTGGCAAGGATGGCGTCAGGGTGGATCTAAAAAATATTGAAGCTATGCAAGACTGACCACACCCAAAGACTCTCAAAAGATTGTGTGGATTTATAGGCTTAACAGGGTATTATTGCAAGTTTGTTAAGAATTATGGAAAAATTGCAGCACCTCTCACTTCTCTCCTCAAAAAGAACTCTTTCACTTGGACTCCAACCACTCCTCAAGCTTTTCAAACCTTGAAGATGGCAATGTGCACCACTCTGGTTCTATCCCTTCCTGATTTCACAAAGACCTTTGTGTTGGAATGTGATGCCTCAGGGAGAGGAATCGATGTTGTCCTTATGCAAGAGGGTCGACCTTTGGCCTTCACCAACAAGAAACTATCAGAAAGGAATTTGGGCAAACCCATCTATGAAAAGGAAATGTTGGTTATTCTACATGTCATTGATCTATGGTGCCCTTATCTCTTGGGGAAACATTTCCAAATTAAGACAGACCATCAAAGCCTCGATTACTTTATGGAACAAAGCATTTCCTCCTCGGAGAAACAAATATGGGTGACTAAGCTCTTTGGATATGATTATGATATCATTTACAAGAAACGAAAATATAATGTGGTGGCAGATGCACTGTCCCAAAAATATGAACAAGAAGGATCCCTTTTTTCTCTTTCCTTCATTGTACCAGATTGGCTCCAAGTTGTTCGCCAGGAATGGCTACAAGATCCAAAAAGTTCTCATTTGATCCAACAATTGTAGACCAATGCTCTAGCTCCCCCAGGGTACTCTTGGCTCCAGGATGAGCTCCAATACAAAGTCCGTTTGTATTTAAGTAAACAATCAAAGCTTAAATCTATGGTACTTTCTGAGCTTCATGCTACACCCATAGTGGGGCACTCCGGGTTCACCAAAACCTATGACAGGGTCAAACGTTCTTTTTTCTGGGATGGTATGAAACAAGACATCCGTAAATTTGTCACTGAATGTGATGTGTGTGAACACAACAAGGGAGAAATAGTCAAATCTACGGGCACACTACAACCGCTTCCTATTCCACCTACTATTTGGAAGGATATATCTATGGACTTTATTACCAGCTTACCCAAATCGGGAAATAAATCAGTCATATTGTGGTTGTGGATCGCCTTTCCAAGTATGCTCATTTTTTCACTCTTCAACACCCATTTACTGCATCCATGGTGGCTCAAATTTTCATGGACCAGGTCTTCAAGATTCATGGCATGATGCACTCTATTGTTTCTGATCGTGACCCAAATTTCACAAGAAATTTTTGGCAACAACTGTTCAAGCTACAAGGCACCCAATTGCATCTTAGCACAACTTATCATCGACAGACTGATGGTCAAATGAAATTTGTCAAAAAATGTTTGGAAACATATCTGAGGTGTTTTGCCTCTGAAAAGAAAAATCAGTGGGCTCAATGGTTACCCCTAGCTGAATGGTGGTACAACACTTCCTACCATACAACTACATGCATGACTCCTTTTGAAGCGGTATATGGAAAAAAGCCACCTTCAGTTCTCTCATACTTACCGGGTACCTCAAAGGTCCAGGCGATTGACCAAACACTTACAGTTCAAGAGGATATTCTCTGTACCCTCAAAGAGAGCTTGGTCATGGCACACAATCGCATGAAGAAACAAAAAGATCAGGGTCACTCTGAATGTCAATTTGTAGAAGGGGATCAAGTGTTTCTGTGACTGCAACCATACAAGCAAACTTCCCTCAAGGCCGGGCATTGTCAGAATCTAGCGCCCAAATTTTATGGTCCTTATACAGTTCTTAAGCGTGTGGGACAAGTCGCCTATCAGTTAGCTCTGCCCATTCATTTGAAGCGACATCCTATTTTTCATGTTTCATGCTTAAAGAAGGTGATTGGAACTAGGTGCCAAATTAAAACCAACCTTCCCAAGTTAGGTGAAGAAGGATCCATTTTGCTACAACCAGAAGCATTTTTGGACCAGCGTGAGCATCGCCTGCGTCAAAGAACCATCAAGGAAGTGCTAGTCTAGTGGAAAGATACAACTCCAGCAGATGCCACTTGGGAACCAACTACCATTCTGCAGTAGTTTCCACATCTCAAGCCTTGAGGACAAGGTTGTTTTTAAGGGGGCGGAGATGTTAGGGTCCTAACTCTCACATAGGTACAACACTATATTAGGATGTAATAAAGGTCAATTTTAATAAGGCCTTTCAATAAAATAGAATAAGGCGAATGTAAGAAGACCTAATAGAAGATTTTACTTCTAGAAGGATCTTCCTCTACATGCTTCTCTTGATAGACATATTTAGTATAAATAAGGGTCAAGGGTATGAAAACCCTAGCTTGGAGATTATTGTAACATAACACTTCTTGACTGAAGGTTGCCCCCTCGGAGAGGCCTGTGAACATTTCTTTCTGAATCAAAGTGTTAATTTTGTTGTTATTCTTATATCATTTATGTGTTATTGTGGAGATTATGCTAGTTATATTACTATTATTCTACCATTTCTAGCATTTTATTTCTGTTCTGCATACTTTTTATATCTTGTATATTACATACATGGTGGACCCAATGAAATTATTTTTGATAGAGACCCAAAATTTACATCAAATTTTTGGAAACAATTATTCAAAGGATTTGGGACAAATCAGAATTTAAGCACAACCTATCACCCATAATTAGATGGGAAAATAGAAAGGGTCGATCAAGTGATCAAGGATATGTTAAGAATGTATGAGATGGATAAACCATAAAAATGGGAACATTATTTACATTTAGTTACTTTTTATTAGAATAATGGGTATTGTAATGAACCTCAAATTCACCAAAAAAAGAAATTCTATGACATAATTCAATTTCGTTTAAGCTTAGAATTTAAGAGAAGGTAAGATTCATTTCTGTCCATAATGATATTATTACACCAGTCTAGTTTACTTTGAACAAAAAAGCTTATGTGGATAAATTTTGTCCATAATTCTATCACTTCCCTTAACTCTCAAACTAATCCAACGTACTTATATGCATATAGGAAATATCTAAACTTAAGTCGAAGGAATCTTTGGGGTTCAGAGAAAGGATCTGGGTGAACAGAGTTTAATCTCTGGGTGGTCGCGCAGGAGAACATCTGAAACAAACGGTGGAGACACTTCAGGGAAAAGTGTCATAATCCCGAGAGACGTTGGAATCTTTCAGAGTAGCGAGGTGATTAAGGCTGAGTGTCTTCCAACACTCTAAGGCATTGAATTTTGCTATTTTCGGAGTTCAGGTTTTTGAAGCGACAAGTGATTTTGGAGTCGGTACATCGTGAACTCCCGGGTCGCGAAAGTGCAAAACGATCGATACCGTTCATTAAGGAGGACACGTGGTGAGTGGTCAAGGTTCAGGGAAAATCCTGAAAGGTTGTGGATCATCGATCCAGTGGGATCATGGTCATCGGTTCAAGAGCAATCTAGACCATTGATCTCTCAAGGGGGAGATTTCGGCATTTTGGGGTTTGGGAGTTCAAAGGACCTAAAACAAGAGGAACGCTTGCATCAGAATTTCCTGAATCGTGAAAAGCCGGTAGCGCTTTGATGTTAAGAGTGTGGTCACAACGTGGTGGTAACTTGGATGGAGGCTAAGGCCGATCCATAATCGTTAATCCCCTTTCGGCGTTTCTGCGACCGGAAGTTGGAAGGACAAGGAGTCTGGGATTGTCAAAGTAATCAGTTCTGCACATTTAATTATGCTTTTAATTACAAGGTTGGATCTTCATGACTGCTAGAACAATAGGTATTTTGGTTGTCTACTATGTGCGCGTATACAAGTGTATATTATCATTCTTACTGTAGGGAGTTCTCTTTAACTCTCCATTAACATATGTACTTATTTCCACCTATAAGTGTGTACATACCTATATCTTTCTCTAAATATATATAGAGCGATTCACTGTCATAGATATAGTTTCATCTTGATTCTGGTTTAATAAATGGAAAGCTCAGTTACGTGCTATGGTACTACAACTTTACTTACAGAAAATATAAACATGCAAGTATATCTACTAACTTGGGTCTCATTCTTACACACTAGTAGCTTAAAAATCAAGCATAGTTAACTCGAAGGATCCCATCTTGTTCTCTATGGTTTATGCCATTAAACAATAGTCTAATTACAAAATTTTGAATACTTAAAGGTGTATGACCTCATAGCAAGTAGAATTCTTAGAAAAATCACGCTAAAAATTTAGTTTAATACTTTCATGTACAATAATTTATGTACTTGTCATGCCTTGTACACAGTGACTTGTAATATGATCTGTTATTTCTATTCTACCTCTATCCTGGATGAAGATCTTCCATCATTTCTACCAGTCCATTCATTATAGTATTAGAGTTGTTTCTATAACCAAAAATGCCTACTATGTTCCTACAGTTTTGTGAAAAACAGAGGTCAATTGGGTTTCGACGATTACAAATGTCGAACACAAAAAACAATAGACCATGCTGTTTGTCGAATCACAAAATATGGAAAGACTGTGGGTCCAACACTTCGAGGTTTTTAGGGTTTATGAACACCTAACACGCAAACAAAATGAAATAAGAAATGTCGAATTACGAAATGAGATTAGGGTGTGGGCCCAACAATTTTGGGTTTTGGTGTTTGGTAAAGCAAAGGAACTCCACATATATGTAACAAGCAAGTCCCAAATGCCAAAATATCAATTTTTTATTTAATCTCTTTTTAAAATCACATGCTCCAACAAATAAACTCGGAGTAAATAAATGACCGGGTTCGTAATTGGTAAAAACAAATAATTACTGTGTTTTGCTCAAAAAATGAAATTATCAAGAATTAAAATGAGTTTACAAACACAATAAAAGAAAATCATAATCGCAGAGCAAAACTCTAAAACAAAGAATAACCAAATCAATTCAGGAAATGATTTCAAGCTATCTCACCCTCTGTGTCCGGAATTACAATATGATTCAAGTATTTATGGGAACAAAACTTGCCCTTTCGACGTTAGGAAAAATTAAATCAGGGCGGTGATGGTATTTGGTGGCCTACAAAGGCTAAGGAGGCCACCGCTTGACAGTGAACCCTCACGTCTTGAAGGGTCAAGATGGCCACCGATCTGCCATCATAAAGCGGTGAAATGATTACAAACCAACAAGTTTTTCCTATTACAGAAATGGATTATGACACGACAAATTTCTCCCATGGAAGTAATTCAATGCAGAATCAATATATACATATCACTAGTATAAATGATTATTTAACACATAGAAGGAGTAGATCAACATATCGGAACTAGTTTTGTGGGAAGACAAAGGGAACAACCACTTTCCTCCCAACCGTAGAATAGGGCAGCCAAAATTTCTTGCCCGATTCACCCCCTAGCCTGACCATGAATCCATGAGGGTGTATTTGGAATACTCCTCCTCAATAATGTCTACAATTCCAGTAGTTATCCTCTTGCCTCACACTTACTCAACATTGCTCATAACAACAAGGAAAATCCATAGTCTCTTTTCTCCGCATACTTGGTAGTGTCCTGCCTCCTCACATATGCTATTTATCAATTTTGCCCAGGTCTTTTTCCCTCCCTTGGGATTTTTTGCAGATTTCTAAATCCCTAATTTTCAGGGGCTGCCAATGTCCAAATCACTGATTTGCCACTTGTAACAATCATCCTAGAGGTAGTTCCAACATCTTCCCTAGTCATGGAGTCATGGTCAACTGATTTTAACATGGTTGTTCCATTTGTCCTCCTGCAATCAATATAAAATATTATGTTTTTATACAAATGTCATAGTCATATAGTTAGTTGAGTCAACTCAGATTTCTACCCAATGGTCATAATAATTTATTACAATTATCAAATTTGAAATTCAAAATTGCCATAAATGGCAAAAATTTTCCAAATTTGAATTTACTAAAAATGGAATAATTTTTCCAGCAAATTTAAATTTCAAAAATATTTTATTTTTGGGGATGTCACATCCTTTCCCCCTTTAGTAAAACAATGTCCTCATTTTTTGTTCCTTTCTTGGAACAGGGTTGAATGAGATTTCTGCAAATCTCCCTCCAATTCCCAAGTGGCCTCCTCAGGACTAAAGTGCTTCCATTGCACATTTACCTGAGCAACGACTTTGTTCCGAAGTGCTATTTCTCTCCTGTACAAAATGCATAGGGGTTCCACCTGGAACTCGCCTTCGGGTTCCACCTGCACCAAGTTCCAATCAATCATATGAGTAGGGTCATGAATATACTTTTTCAACAAACAAATGTGAAATACATTATGAATTTTTAGATTAGCTGAAAGTGCAAGTTGATATGCTACGGGTCCAATTCGATCTAGTATCTCGAAGGGCCCACAAAACCTAGGTGCCAACTTGGCATAGTTCCCTAACTTCAGTGATCTCTTTCGGGCTTTGACCTTTAATTAAACATGGTCTCCTGCTTGAAATTCCAAGTGTCTCATTTTCTAATCTGCATAACTCTTCTGTCTGTCCTGTGCTTCTTTTAAGTTCTGTTGTACCTTTCTTACCATGTTCTCCATTTCTTGGAGCATCTTTGGTCCAACCATGAGTCTGTCAGCTGGGTTATCCCAACTAATTGGAGTTGTACACTTTCTTCCATACATTATTTCGAAAGGGCTCAACTTAGCCGAAGTTTGGTACCCATTTTTATATGCAAATTCTACCAAGTGTAGGTAGTCTTCCCACTTGCTCAGTTTTGTTCTTACGTACATGCGAAGCATATCCTCTATGATCTAGTTTGTCCTTTTGGTCTTTCCAACTGTTTGTGGATGATAGTTTATACTAAAGTTCAAGTTAGTGTTTAGTCCTGCAAACAATTCCTTCCAGAAAGCAGATGTAAATTTTACGTCTCTATCTGAAACCACCATTTTAGGAATACCATGCAATCTAAAAAAAAAATTCATGAATATTTCAACAATGTTTATATCTTTAAAATTAGACTTTACAAGAATAAAGTGTCCAGAATTACTGAGTTTATCGATTACAACCATGATAGAATCATTATGTTTCTGAGTTTTAGGCAAACCTGTTATAAAGTCCAGTGATATGGTCTCCCATTTCCATTCTGGTACTGGTAACGGTTGTAATAGGCCAACTGGATGCTGGTGCTCGGCCTTAACCTACTGACAATATTGGCACCTAGCCAAGTACTCTTTTGTTTCACCCTTCATATTAGGCCGGTAAAATAGTTTTCTAAGTGATGTTATTGTTTTTTGGTAACATGGATGGACAAAATACGGTTTCTTATGCACTTCGTCCAAAATTGTCGATTTCATTTCTGTTGAATCTGGTATGTAAAGTCTGTTTTTAAATAGTAATAGTCCTTTCTTGTCGATGCTTAGATCTAGTTTGTCAGAGTTGGCAGTACTATTTTGTAATTATATCATTATCTTAGTGTAATTTCCATCGTTAATACATGTCGTCCTTATTCTTTGTTCCAGATCACTTTCTGACCTGCTGATGTTTATCTCAAATAACCAATGGAATCTTCTGCTTAAAGTGTCTACTACTTTATTTTCCTTACCCTTGATATGTCTGACCTCAAAGTCAAATTCTCTCAAGAAGGCTAGCCACCTTTCTTGTCTTGCATTAAGATCTGGTTGGTTAAACAAATATTTCACCACGCTATTATCTGTCAATAGTAGAAATTTTCTACCCATTATATAGTGTCACCACATTTTTAAGGCATGTATTACTGCTGCCAATTCTAAGTCATGAGTGACATAATTTCGCTCGTGTTCTTTTAATTTTTGGGACTCGTAACAAATCACATGCCCTTCCTGAGTTAGGACATGACCTAGTCACTCTTTACTTGCATCAACACAAATTGTGAAGTCTTTATCTAGGTTTGCTACCTTCAAAATGGGTGCCAATGTCAATAATTATTTCAGCTTGTTAAAGCTGTCTTGACACTTTTGCGACCAGTTAAACTTGGTTCCTTTCTTTTGTAGTGACGTGATAGGGTAGGCTATCTTGAAAAACCCTTCTATAAATCTACGATAATATCGAGTAATTCCCATGAATGACCAGATATCTACCACATCCTTAGGTACTGGCCATTCCATAATGGATTTTAGCTTTTCCGATTCTACTGAAATACCTTCTGAGGAAATGACATGTCCTAAATATTGTATTTATTTTTGATAAAATTCACATTTGTCGAATTTTGCGTATAGTTTGTGTTTCCTTAATGTTTGCAGAACTATTCTTAAGTGTTCATCATGTTCCTCCTCCATTTTAGAATAGACCAGAATATCATTGATAAATACTACTACGAACTTGTCTAAGTACCGATTGAAAAATGTTGTTGATCAAGCACATAAATGTGGGTAGTGCATTAGTGAGTCCGAAAGGTATGACTACAAATTCGTAGTGTCCATATCTTGTTCGAAAAGTTGTTTTGTTTATGTCCTGATTCTTTATCCTATCTTGATGATAACTGGATCGTAAATCCAATTTTGAAAAGATCTTGGCCCCACCAACTTGATCGAATAGATCATTTATCCTTGGTAAGGGGTATTTGTTCTTAATGGTCATTTTGTTCAGTTGTCTATAATCGATACATAGTCTTAGAGTACCGTCTTTCTTTTTCATAAAAAGGACTGGTGCTCCCCATGGTGAGACACTCGGTCTGATATACTCTTTGTCCAACAATTCCTGTAACTATATTTTTAATTCTGTCAATTCTGGTAGACTCATTTGGTAGGGTGATTTTGAGATAGGGGTTGATCTGGGTAGTAGGTCTAGGGAGAAATCTATTTCCATTATAGGAGGTAATTCTGGTATCTCATCCACAAACATGTCTCTGAATTCACGTAGGACAACAAAGTCTTATAACTTGGGCTTATCTTCTTTTTCTAATAGATTCGTCACTTGGATGGCATAAACTTGGCATCCCTTTCTAATACATTTCTTGAGTTGCATCACTGAAACTTGTTTGACTGATACAGGTTTTGGTATGCCTTGGGCTATTCTAACAGTGTGAAAATCATCTTTATAGCTAAGCATCTTTGTATAACAGTCTAGTACTGCCTTGTGTTGTTCCAACCAATCCATACTGATAATAATATCATAAGATCCTAGTGGTAGGATGTTTAGATTGGTCCTTATCTTTTGACCATCTAAGCTAAACTCAAAATCAGAAATAAAGTCAACTACTTTTCTTTTAGTACCCGTTGCTAGTTGTACAAGCCATGATTTTGCATGCTTCAGTTTCTTAAGTTTATTCCACTCTACTATATCGGGAGTAATATAACGTAACATAGCTCCAGGGTCAATTAAAACAAAAATTTGAGTCCCATTGATTTTACCTTCGATTTCTACCACTGAGAACTGGTGGTCAACATGTCGACCATCTATGGCTTCATTTATCCAATGCAGACTTTTGCCGACATCTCCCACTGTCGAGGCTTCCTCCAAATGGTGAACAACGGTTCTATTTTCTAAAATTAAACTTGGACAATTCCTCCTTAGATGAGGCTCTCCACACTCCCAACACTTTAATGGCTCGCAGGAGTTGTCCCTAAACTTCTTCATCCCTAGGTTTACTAGTTTACCACTACCTTGCGTATTCAGATGATTGGATTGAAAATCCTTCCTTGGGAAACTTTTTGTTGCATTCTGATAAGGAGTTGGTTGGTATCTCTTCTTTTACTGGTTCATTCGATCTTGCTTCTTATCCTTCTAGGCCTTGGGAAATTCTACCTGTTGTTTATACTAGTCATAGCACATTCATGCTTTCCTGAATACCTCACTCAAGGATTTGGGGTTGTCAAACTCAATTCTCTCCCTGTAGGACTGTGGTAAAAAACTTAAAAACCGTTGGATTTTTACCTTATTCTCCCAGATGTATGGTACAAACCTTAGTAGTTCCAGAAATTTATTTATAAGGTCCTCCATCGTCATTTTTCTGAGTCATAACTCATAAACTTATTTCATGTTCCTTTCATAATAGCTTTCAGAAAGTTATTGTTTCTTGAAATACTTTTTAAAGTTAGACCATTCCAACTGTTTCTCCTTTAGGCCCTTGGCCAATTTCAGGTCTTACCACCAAATCCTGGCCTTCCCCTTCATATTGTAGATGGCCATTCCGACCTTCATGTTGCTGGAATAGTTGTAGATTTGGAAGTATTTTTTGATGTACAATAACCATGCCTCAACTTCTTCTCCTATCTTGGATTCTCCATCAAAGGTAGTTGGTTTAATATTTTTAAATTTTCCTTCAAGGTGGTCTACTTATTTTCTTTTTCTGTCTGGTATAGTTTTGTCTTCAGTTGAAGGTGTCCCTTCATACAAGCTATCTCCTTTTTCTATTTTTGGACCAGAATTCTTGGAGGCCCTTTTGCTGACCTCTTCGTCATGGTTATTGTCTTTTGGGATTTTCTTGGTTACTATACTACGAAGCAGGACTTCATTTATCTCTTGTTGTTCCTACTGTGCTTTCTTCAATTTTTCATTGTCAGCTTTGAAAACCTGCAATTCAATAATAAGATTTCTCATTGTTTCCAACACCTCTGTGGGTGAGCTTCCATCACTGTTATGTCTTAGATCTCCAGGAGGTCCTTGCTGTCGATTTCCTTCCATCCTAATTTCTGCACCCTCCTGAGCTGCCTTAATTTACAAAAAATAGAAAGGCTTTATGTTTGTAACCATACGATTTATTAGTTTTACATAAATCAGAATAAATACTAAGCAGCTAATGTGGCCCTGTTTAGGTCCAGTGTTTTAGCTTTTGCTCTGATACCATATGTAATGAACCTCAAATTCACCCAAAAAAAAAATCTATGACATAATCCAATTTCATTTCAGCTTAGAATTTAAGAGAAGGTAAGATTCATTTCTATCCATAATGACATTACTACACCAGTCTAGTTTACTTCGAATAGAAAAGATTATGTGGATAAATCCTGTCCATAATTCTGTCACTTCCTTTAACTCTCAAACTACTCCAACATACTTCTATGCATATAGGAAATATCTAAACTTAGGTCAAAGGAATCTTTGGGGTTCAGAGAAAGGATCTGGGTGCACAGAGTTTAACCTCTGGGTGGTCGCGCAGGAGAGTAGTTGAAACGAACGGTGGAGACACTTCAGGGAAAAGTGTCAAAATCCCGAGAGTTGTTGGAATCTTGCAGAGCAGGGAGGAGATTAAGGTTGAGTGTCTTCCAACACTCTAAGGCGTTGAATTTCATTATTTTTGGAGTTTGGGGTTTTGGAGCACAAAGTAATTTTGGAGTCACTGCATCGTGAACTCGTTGTTCGCGAAAGCGTGAAACGATCGACACCATTAATTAAGGAGGACATGTGGTGAGTGGTCAAGGTTCAGGGAAAATCATGAAAGGTTGTGGATCGTCGATACAATGGGATCATGGTCACTAGTTCAAGAGGAATTTAGACTGTTGATCTCTAAAGGGGGAGATTTCGGCATTTCGAGGTCCGAGAGTTCAAAGGACCTAAAACAGGAGGAATGCTTGCATCGCGATTTCCCGAATCATGAAAAGTCGGTAGCTCTTTGATGTTAAGCGTGTGGTGACAAAGTGGTGGTCACGTGGATGGAGGCTAAGGCCGATCCAGAACCGTTAAGCCCCTTTTGGTGTTTCGGTGATCAGAAGTTGGAAGGACAAGCAGTCTGGGATTGTCAAAGTAATCAGTTCTGCACATTTAATTATGCTTTTAATTGCAAGGTTGGATCTTCATGACTTCTAGAACAATAGGTATTTTTTTTTTTTTTAACGAAAATGGTTATAGTTTATATTAGAGGAGTGGCAAAGCCACAAATTCAGTTACAATTTGCCCCGAGTTTCTTCGGGCCTAAATCCTTCGCTGTTTCAGCATAATTTCCAGCATTGTGTTTCAGCATCTGTTCCAGCGCTGTGTTTCAGCATATGTAACAACAATGTGTTTCAACAACTGTTCCAGCACTGTGTTTCAGCATATGTAACAACACTTTGTTTCAGTTGTTACAACACCATGTTTCAACATAAGTTCCAGCACTGTTTCAGCACTGTGTTTCAGCTTCTGTGTGCCAGCTTCTGTGTTCCAGCTTCTGTGTTTCAGCTTCTGTGTTCCAGCTTCTGTGTTCCAGCTTCTGTGTTTCAGCTTCTGTGTTTCAGCTTCTGTGTTCCAGCTTCTGTGTTTCAGCTTCTGTGTTCCAGCATCTGTGTTCCAGCATCTGTGTTTCTGCATCTGTGTTCCAGCTTTGTTTCAACACTGTGTTCCAGCTCTGTTACAACACTGTGTTTCAGCTTCTGTTCCAGCTATCTTTCTCAAGCGTCTGCTGCCTTCTACATTCTTTTACAAGCTGTTGTCCTTTTCAAGGAATACATTTTTTAACTGGATCCCCACCGTTTATGCTAAATTCTCCTTGGGGCAAAAGGCAGCCTTCGTTGGCTAGTTTGTTTGCTTCTTTATTTGAATCTCTAAGAATATGATAGCACTTGAAGGAGGTGAAATCTTTGAGAATGTATCTTAACCTTTGCAGATTCTTGTTTAGCCCAACATCTTTAAACTGTCCTCTTGAGTGTATTATTTTGATCAAGATCTCAGAATCTCCAAATGCTTGTAGCTCCCGGTGTCCTCTTTCCCTGGCTAGCTGGAAAAC
>ML777536.1:448336-509386 GCA_009831015.1 Picea engelmannii | reverse complement strand
TAAAGTTTTCCAACAATCTTTCTTTTCATTGTGCAAAGTTGGAACATATAAATTGAAAAGTGCAATAGTTAACTTACTTGCTGAGTGCTTGAGCTCTGTAAATCTCCAGTGCTGCGTGTTATAGGAGTTGACGAGACTGAACTTCTATACCTTCCATAATGTTTCTATGCCTCCGGAAGTACCCCTTGCGTTGATTGCCTTCCCTGTGTTTTTATGCCATTTGTGTTTGTTGATCTCTAGAAGGGCTTCCCCTTCGATTTTTGTCTCTTGGAGCATGAGGATATCTGCTGGTTCCACTTTCATCAGGTCCTTGACCGCTTCTATTTTTGTCGGGTTCCCCAGTCCTCTACAGTTCCAAGAGACGATTTTCATTACTTACTATTGGGGGTGATTGGGCCTCCTCCTTTTAGAGACCTTATTCTTGTGTTTCTGCCAATTGACATTTCTATGGTGGGCTGGCTTCATTGGGTCTTTTGTCTTTCTGCCTCTTCCTCCCTTGCTTATTTACGAGATTTCCTCCCTGCTCTTTTGGCTGGCCTTTCTAGGATCTCGTCCTCCGAGGAGATTGATGGATCTATTACTTTATTTTTGGCTATGTCAGCATATGTTGGAGAGGGGACTACTTCCAAGGTTCCTTCCGCTTGCCCAGATGCCCCTGTGTCTTTCCCATTTGGAGGGGGGCTTGAATGTGTCCTGATGTCCATAATTTATGGTTCTTTTGTGTCATTGTTGACCTTTTCTGTTTGAGTTTCTGCATGCGGCGGGGGATTAGGGCTCCCATCGATTTTATATGGCTCTATTAGCCCGGAGTTGCCGTTCTTGGTTGCTCCTTTGGATCTGGATTTTTCTGTCCCTGTTTTCTGTACTGCAATCCACTGATTTTCTTTCTCATTTTCACTTTCGTCTGCATTCTTTTTCTTGCAGTGCCTTGTGAAATGTCCGTAGCTGTGGCAGTGTCGACATTCGAAGGGAAGCTGCTCGTAGTCCAGCTCATGAATGTGCATCCAGTCTGCGGCCATGAGCTTAATTGCCTCTGGTAATCCCACTTCCATATCAACCTCCACGCAAATCCGTGCGCATGAGTACTGATCTTTTCTCACTGCTTGATCTATATACCTTTCGAGCGTGTTTCCGATTGCATGCAAAGATTTTTGGTTCTAGCAGTGTAAGGGGAGATGAGGTAAACGAACCCACACTGGGACGGCCGAGGGCACGTCCTGAACTGGGTCGAAGTCCCGGGTCCATTTGTTCAGGTATAACCCCTGTGGCCCCATGAAGTACGACCCATTTATGAAGATGAGGTTTTTGTCTTCAGGGTTGTCGAAGACGAAAACAAAATATCCTTTCCCTACGAAGTGGCTCTTTATTCCTTTTGTTATGAGCAGGTTCTAATTCCTCTGCACCGATGCGTCTACAGATTTGGGAGAGGGCCAGAGTCCGGTAAATTGCCCGATAAGTCCCTTGTCTGCTAAATTGACTGTTGTTCTGCAAGTTTATTCCAAAGGCAATTCAACAGTGGGGATGTTGTCTAGATTCTTCACGAATTTCTGCTGCACTGTTGACGACGGTCTCTTGGAGGCTGCAGCGACCAGCTTCCTGAATGCTTCCAGTTATGGAAACGGGGGAGAGTTAGGGATGGCGCCCCCACCAGCGTCCATGGCTGGGGAGGCTCTAAACGTTGCAGAGAGCCCGAGCTGGGCCGCGTCCTCATGCCCCTGCGTGCTAGGTCACTATTTTCGTGGAGCTGTAGGAGGAGCGTGATACATAGAACAGTAGGTATGTTGACTGTCTGTTATGTGCATGTATACAGGCATATATTATCATTCTTACTGTAGGGAGTTCACTTTAACTCTCCCTTAACATTTGTACTTATTTCCACCTATAAGTGTGTAGATACCTATATCTTTCTCTAAATATATATAGAGCGATTCACTGTCATAGGTATAGTTTCATTTTGATTCTGGTTTAATAAATGGAAATCTCAGTTACGTGCTATGGTCCTGCAACTTTACTTACATAAAATATAGCCATGCAAGTATATTTACTAACTTGGGTCTCATTCTTACACACGAGTAACTTACACATCAAGCATAGTTAACTCAAAGGATCCCATCTTTTTCTCTACAGTTTATGCCATTAAACAATAGTCTAATTATGAAATTTCAAATACTTAAAGGTGTATGACCTCATGGCAAGCAGAATTCTTAGAAAAGTCACGCTAAAAATCTTCTTAATTAGTTTAATACTTTCATGTACAATAATTTATGTACTTGTCATGACCTATACATAGTGACTTGTAATATGATCTATTATTTCTATTCTACCTCTATCCCAGATGAAGATCCTCCATCATTTCTACCAGTCCATTCATTACAGTGTTAGAGTTGTTTCTATAACCAAAAATTCCTACTATGTTCCTATAGTTTTGTGAAAAATAGAGGTCAATCGGGTTTCAACGATTACAAATGCCAAATACAAAAAACAAAATACCACGTTGTTTTCTGAATCGAAAAATGTGGAAAGAATGTGGGCCCAACACTTCAGGGTTTTTGGGGTTCATGATTTCAGGGTTTACGAACACCTGGTGCACAAACAAAATGAAATAAGAAATATCAAATTGTGAAATGAGATTAGGGTGTGGGCCCAACAATTCCGGTTTTTGGTGTTTGGTAAAGCAAAGGAACTCTGCATATATGTAACAAGCAAGTCCCGAATGCCGAAATATCAATTTTGTATTTAATCTCTTTTTAAAATCACACGCTCCAACAAATAAACTCTGAGTAAATAAATGACCGGGTTTGTAATTGGTAAAAACAAATAATTATTGTGTTTTCCTGAAAAAATGAATTTATCAAGAATTAAAATGAGTTTACAAACTCAATAACATAAAATCATAATCGCAGAGAAAACCTCCAAAAAAGGGAATAACCAAATCAATTCAGGAAATGCTTTCTAGTTATATCACCCTCTGTGTCTAGAATTACAATATGATTCAAGTATTTATGGGAACAAAACTTGCCCCTTTGACCTTAGGAAAAATTAAATCAGGGTGTTGATGGTCTTTGGTGGCTTGCAAAGGCTAAGGTGACCACCGCTTGACAATGAACCCTCACATCTTGAAGGATCAAGAAGACCACCAATCTGCCATCATAAAGCGGTGAAGTGATTACAAACCAACACTTTTTTCCTATTACAGAAATAGATTATGACACAATAGATTTCTCCCATGGAAGTACTTCAATACAGAATTAATATACACATATCACCAGTATAAATGATTATTTAACACAGAGAAGGAGTAGATCAATATATATGAACCAGTTTTGCGGGAAGACAAAAGGAACAACCACATTCGTCCCAACCATAGAATAGGGTAGCCGAAAGTTCTTGCCCGATTCACCCCCTAGCCTGACCATGAATTCATGAGGGAGAATTTGGAAGACTCCTCCTCAACAATGTCCACAATTCTAGCAGTTATCCTCTTGCCTCACACTTACTCAATAGTTCTCATAATAGCAAGGAAAATCCATAGTCTCTTTTCTTCGCATACTTAGCAACGTCCTGCCTCCTCACATATGCTATTTATCAATTTTTCCCGGGTCTTTTTCCCTCCTTTGGGAATTTTCACAGCTTTCTAAATCCCTGATTTTCAAGGGATGCCAATGGACAAATCATTGATTTTCCACTTGTACCAATGAAGCTAGAGGTAGTTCCAACATGTTCCCCACTCATGGAGTCATGGTGACCTGATTTGAACATGGTTGTTCCATTTGTTCTCCTGCAATCAATATAATTTTTTTTTTTTTTATACAAATGTCATAGTCATATAGTTAGTTGAGTCAACTCAGATTTATGCCCAACAATCATAATAATTTATTACAATTATCAAATTCGAAATTCGAATTTCCATAAATGGACAAAAATTTCCAAATTCGAATTTACTAAAAACATAATACTTTTTCTAGCAAATTTAAATTTCAAAAATATTTTATTTTTGGGGATGTCATAGGTATCGTATATCTTTAAAGATGATCCCATTTGAAGCATTGTATGGCATAAAGTGAAACAGGCCAGTGAGTTTGGACAACCGATCAGAAAAAATAATGGTTGGGAATTAATTTCTTAGGAAAGTGGAAGGGAAGATGGTGAAAATAAATTAGAATTTAAAGGTTGCATAGGATAGGAAGAAAATTTATGTTGATAAGAGAAGAACCCACATAGTGTTTAAAGTGTGTGACCATGTGTTCTTACATGTAAAGAAGAAGATAATCTCCTTGATGTTGCATAACTATTCAAAGTTGGTAGCATACTATTATGGACCATTTGAAATCCTCGAGAGGATTGGTTCTATTACATACATGCTTGGACTACTTGTATCCATGTGCAATACTGCCTAAAACTGAATATACGATGACAAAATCCCCAGCAACACAGTGCCACTGTATATTCCATGGTAGGGTGTGGACCCTAGTCCTATTAGGAGAGGTGGAGGCATTTCCCAACGTGTATCCTCTGAAACCTGGAGTCATGGGAGGATGATGTTATCTCATGCTCCCCTAGACGTGTGATGATGACTGTCAGTTGCCTCTTGGAGAATCTTGGTCAAGAGAGTTGACACTTCCTCTTAGGGGTTCTATTTTGAGTTAGTTTAATATAGTTGACGCTCCAAGATAGTCCAATAGAGGAAGGATAGGAATGGAATATGGAAGTAAGTTAGGGAGGAAGGATGAATATAAGTAGTTGAGAGTGTGTGGGGATTTCTCCTTATAGAAGTTCTTGATTTCCTCTTTTTGAATATATATATATATATATGTATGTATGTATGTATGTATGTATGTATGTATGCTTATATTTACTTAACTAAACTACAATTATCTAAGTAAATATTGCTTGTGCTAAATTATTGTAATTGAGGAATTTCATGAACATTTTGAATAGTTTACTATCTTTTATGAAATGAATGGTCTTGTTGATTCTATTGGACACATACAAGAATTAATTTAGGTGTGATAATTACTTTTATTAGTACATGTACAAGTCTTGTATGTGCTAGTTACACATGTATGCCTAAGAAAAACGAGTGCTTGAGCACTTTATTAAATCAATGTTTACGATTTAATATTCTGATGGGATGAACAGATAACAAAATTTCAGCATTTTGACCTTTGATTCTTCATGACTTCCAATATTTCAAAACTCTCGATTACGATATCGCTGAAACAATCGGATGGTTCACGTTTATTTCATGGAGACAGATAAACGATCCACTTTAGAGCTTACATTCATCCTTTCACTGCTAAATCCAACGACTATGAATTAATCATGCGTTGAGATGGATGGCTTTCGTAATTTCGTCACTTTTCCCTTAGGTTTTTCGTAACTTCTAGCATGTCGAATATCCTGAAGCTATCAATCTACTGAGGCATGTCCCTTTTGAAATTTCAATGTTAGGGACTTCAGCGGTTTCGAATAAACGCGGCTCCATTTTCCTTCGGAGTGATCACCTTCTATGTGAGTCATCAATGATGGAGACTTCTTGCTGTCGTTTAATGTTTCCACTTACACTATCCTTCCACTGAGTATATTGATGGTTGAGGATGCTCGCAGAGTGTTTTCCAGATTGGACGTTTCATGTCCACTTTGGGACTCTAGTATTCGAGATTTCAGGACTTGTGACAGGTATTGATGGTATATCTCCTGACATGAAACTCCTGTAGCGACGTAATTTGCTTACGCCACTTGCTGATGTGTCATGAATCGAGTAACTTCAATGTGTCACTCTGATTCATGATTTGCATGTATTAGAAATGTCGATTCATCTTGACACTTGTCATTCCTTGACTGTGATATATGTCCTTGCTAATGTGGTCTATTGAATAATAGTTATGATCCAACAGTCCTCGTATGTCCTCTAAATCCAATGGTCCTTATTCACATTGGATTTACGGGCTTCAAGTATTTCAAATCTCAAACTAACAAGGCGTAAGTTCCTCGCTTCTTTATACCCAAAGTGAATTATGTTCATTGATCAGGTTCTTTAGATTAATGGTTCAATCTATTCTACAATGCGTCTCTTGTATCTGTATCCTGTCCTTCCGCTTTAACATGATCCAACAACTGACGAGTATCAGATTTAATCCAACGACTGACGGGTATTCGACTAATCCAAATCTAAACCTTTTAGCCCTGCTTATCTTATCCTTCCACATCTAGATGATCTGATGGTTGTTGATATTATCGAAGCAGATCAACGGTCGACCATGATTGCGGAACTACAATTTATGAGTGATTTAATTTTCCTTTCAATCTCCACAATCTATCCCTGCCGTAAATTTTGTGATTTCACATCCGATGATCATGATTTAATATGACTTGAATGGGTCGTTAGTTGGATCAACCACATTCATAGATCAATGAAGTTGTGTGATCTGACGATCTAGACGAATTGGGAAATTGTAACTAGCAAGTGTTTTAATTCTTCTTTCTCACTCCCTGCAATTCATCCATGTCGTTAGTTGGGCGATTTCACATCAACGGTCATGATTTGATCTGGTTTTTATTCACACCATACCTACTGATTTTCAATGCACCAATCTCTTCTGAGCTTTTATTTCTGCATTTTGTAACCCTCCTGAGATTTTATCATTGGATTGTTGATCCTATCGTGATCAACAATAGTCACAAATTTCTTCATCTTTAAGGTGATGTTCTTTTGTCGATTCTTTTTCTTCCTAAGATTGACCTTGCTGGGTTGCTTACTATCACTGTTGACATCAATGACAAAACTTGAATGACAATTTGTCCAACACTTGGAAGGGGAGCTAATTTATGTTTGAGGATTTATGAATTTATGAAATATAGAGGAGGAGGAGGAAATTGGGAGAATTGTTTTGGGGAACTCTCATAGGGCACTATTGTTGCTGGGAATTTTGGGCTTGGGGGCGAGGAAACTGCAAATATTCCTAGATCTAGGGATCCAGAGAGGTTGTTCCTAGTTGGCTAGGACGTTAATATTCAGTCTGGGCAAGGACAAGAACATGATCAGACATAAAATGGACTAGATAAACCAACGTATAGGTGGAGGTATGTATTATATTGTTTTTATAATGATTATATTGTTGTTGTTGATATTATTCTATTAATATCATTATTCTGTTATTACTTTCTATTCCTAGTTTATTCCAAGTATAAGAAAATCATGAAAGAAATTCTAAACTAAATTTTAGTCATTAAAGTAGAAGATTTTAGAAAATATTTTAATTAGTTTGAGTCCTAAAGATAACCAGGCTCTACAAAATGGGTGATGGTTGTAGAAACCCAACTCAGTGTCTATTCTTAGTCACAACCTTTTGTCATTCCAAACATATAACAATAAAATCAACCACTTCTTTCTTCATACCTGACAAATAATATTGGCTCTTGACAATTGTAATAGTCTTCTCGTAACATGATTGTCCAACATAAGGAGCATTATGAATCTATTTTAATATCATATTTTTTAATTCTTGAGAATTTGACACATAAATTATGCCCCTATATATGAGAATTTCATCCTTTTCCATCTTATAGTTTTTCATTTTCTACTGCAAATCACCTTGCATAATTTTTTCATTTATCTCCATGTATCATTGATAGGATATTGGAGCCTATAGAATTATGTCTTTCAAATATGTTTGGTACATGATAATGGTTGTAGTGTTCATCTCATGCACTCTCCTACTAAGTGCATCGACCACCTTTTTCTCCTTACCCTTGATATGATTTATATCAAAATCATATTCACTGAGGAAATCCAACCATCTGTTCTACCTAGAATTAAAAGTTGGTTGTCCAAATAAATATTTCAGACCACTATGGTATGTCCTCAAATCGAATATTTTCCCCATGATATAGTGCCTCCACATCTTAAAATCATGCAATATGGCTACCAATTCCAAATCATGAGTATCATAGTGTCTTTCATGCTCCTTTAATTTTTTTGATTCGTAGCACGCCACATGTCCATTCTGACTCTACCAAGTCCTTCCTTACATGAATTTGTACATACAATGAAGTCTTCATTTGGATCAACAATCCTCAATATTTCAACACTAATCAACAAATACTTCAAGTGTTGGAAACTTCTTTCATAATCTTATGTCCACTCAAGCTTCACATCCTTCTTTTGAAAGGAAATGATTGGGTGTGAAATCTTTGAGAATCCTTCAATGAATCTTCAACAATAACCTGCAAGTCCCATGAATGATCTCACCTCAAAGACATTCTTTGGTGTTGGCCACCTTTCAATGGATTTTATCTTTTACGGGTTCACTACTATCCCTTCCTCTAAAATAATATGCCCCAAGTAATGTATATGTCACTATTAGAATGATAACTTGCTCAACTTTGCAAATAGTTTATATTATCTCAATACTTGTAGCACCATCCTTAAGTGTTTCTCATGTACTTATTCATTATTTGACTAAATAAGTATGTCATCTAAAAACAAAATGAATAACTTATCCAAGTATTTTCTAAAAATACCATTCGTTAAACACATAAAGAAATCCAATGCATTTGATAACCCAAATGGCACCATTGTGAACTCATAATGGCCTTACCTTGTTCTGAAGGTAGTCTTGCTAATTTCTTCTTCCTTAATTCTTAACTAGTGATAACCTAACCCGAGATCAATCTTAGAGAATACCTTAGCATATTTCAGCTGAGCAAAGAGATCGTCTATCATTAGAAAAAGATACTCGTTCTTCACAATTACCTTGTTCAACTTCCTAAAGTCAATGCAAACCCTCAAGGTTCCATCCTTTTTCTTCAAAAATAATACTGGGGCACCCTAAGGTGACAAACTTGGCCATATATACCACTTCTTTAGAGGTTCCTCCAGCTAGATTTGCAAATTCTTCAACTATGGTGTAATCATCTTATAAGGATTCTTGGATATTGGGGTTTCTCCAGGCATCATATTTTTGGAGAAATCAATATCTCTCTTGGGTGGCAACCCCAATATTTCTTTAAATACATCTTTAAAATATTTTATGACTACATAATCTTCAATAATTGGTACTTTATCCTTAGGTGACTCCTCCAGATGTGTTGCAAATACATGACATCCTTTCCTGATGTTTTTATTCAGCTACAAGGCTCAAACTTATCTGATGGTTACTGCTCTTGGAATACCCTGAACTGACCTCAGGTTCCCTTATTCATCCCAATAGGTAAAAGCCTTATTATAATAGTATACAACAACATGATGTTTGTCCAACCAATCCACACGAATTAGACATTCATATGATCCCAAAGGTATGATACTAAAATATTCCCTTGTGCTTTATCCATTCATGTCCATTGGGAATGACTTAACCATCTCATTAATCTTCCTTTTAGCTCGTGTAGCTAGCTACACCATCCAAGGTTTACCAAGCTTACTTCTTGGAAAATGAAATATTTCCACCATCTTAGGATTTAAATCGCTATAACTAGCTTCTGAATCAATCAAAATAACAATAGGTTTGTTCTTGATCTTACCTTCCACTTCAATCATATGTGACTGGAACTTAGCTTGCTTGTTATCTAGAGTTGCGTAGACTATATGTACATTTTTTCCCACGCCCTCCATTATTTTGGCTTGATGTACATTGTGAACAGTGCTAATTTTTTCACCTATGAGAAGGAAATCTTTGTACATATAATCTCCCCCACAACCCCAACATTGAATAGGTGGCTTCCTTTCTCTTTTCCCCATTATCTCATTCATCTTGAGTTCCTTAGGAGTCAGATGTCCTTGAGAATTATATTGGAAGAATCATGGCTTTATCTCCTTCATCCTCTGTTCCATTTTTATCTTCTTTGTGTCTTCCCACACCCTTTGGAAAATTGTTCTTCCTCTACATTGATCATAAAGGAACTTATCTCTCCTTATTTTTTCATCTAGTGTCTTGGGATCATCATATTTTATCTTTTCATTGATAAATGATAGAAACCCACTCAGGTACCTATGAATCTTAACTTGTTCATCCTTGATGAAAGAAATATATTTTATCATCTCTAAGAACCTCCTTTCAAAATCATCTATGGTCATACTCCCAAGCTTGAGTTCAAAGAAATCCTTCATATTATTATCATAGTATCATTTGGTTAAGTAACCTTTTTCTCATCAATGTGTTGCACTTGCACAAACTAATCCCACCACATTGATTCTTTTTCTTTGAGTTGATATATAATCATTCTTCCTTCTGCCTATGAACAATAATTATGCAACTAGAAATATTTTCTCATGCTCAACATCCAGGTCTCAACATCCTAATCCTTCCTGTTTTCTCCATCAAATGTAGGTGGTTTTATTTTATTCATTTCTCCTTGTAGTTCATCCACCCCAAATTATTTCTATGCTCCCTGAAAGGGGATGGACATGAAATATTGTGTTTTATTCTAGTTGAATTCCTTGGGGAGTGATGGTGATTTTTACCAACACTTTTGGTTCTTATCCTCTCATCATGACTCCCTTATTTTCTTGACTCAGTATCCTTATCCATATTATTCTCTATTATGTCCAAGCTCTGCATTAACTTGATGTTAAGGCCTTCTTGTTGCTCCTTGGATTTCATAAGCTTCTTGTTACTATATTTATAAATTTGGACATACTTTTGAAAATGTTTTATGGTCTTTACCAAGTTAATGCTCTCTTTCTTTTCATATTCTACATGCCCGTTGGAATCTGTTACTGTAACACCTACACCCATACCAAATATTCTTCCTTCAAATTCATAATTGTAAGTTTCTTGGGCAACATCCATGTCTTGGTTTATTGATATTCCTACTAAATTATGTTTACGTCGAATTATGTTCTTGGTTATGGAAAATTTGTATGTAACATGATTTGTAAGGCTACAAGAATTTAAGAAATCCATCATTTTATACAACCATTTGTTCTTCAAAATTTTATTAGAAATAATTTATTTTTGATTTTTTGTGAATTATTAATATATTTTTCTTTATACATTCTTGAGTGAATACATGGACTCCGTTGTCCACAAATCCTTGTGACCAATTATTGTGTCTGTAACATCCTGCTCTGGCGTACTGAGCGAACTTATTCTTTGAGGACACTTGCTCGCAAGTGATCCAGATTATTATGCTATTAAACATTTGACTTTGATTATGATTCATTATGGGTAGATGACATGATGTTGTACTACATTGACATAGACAGGGGCTATTGAATCATTTTTACTGAGTGTGTAGGGTTTTGGACCTTGAGGATGCAGAGGCAACGATGAAACCCCTTGGACTCTGGATTGAGTCACGGGGTGTTCTATTCGGGTTTGATTTTCTTAGTATGATATTAGTACATCTGATTAGATGATATGATGTGGGTATGTTTTGACATGATTTGTTGATGATGTAGGCTGACTATAGCTTGCCGACCAGACTCACATATGGAGTAAAGGGGCCACACACAACTACCAGAGAGGTTGAGGGAGAGGTGTGGACAACATCTCTGCCACAGCTTACTAGCACTCCCGCCATGGCTCGAATTGTAGGTTAACGGTTACCTAGTTCGAGGGGACCCACGATGCTGCGAGGGAAGACTGCAACAATCACTCACGATGATTCTAATGGGAACACAATAAGGCGGGGGCCTTATTCCTTAGAATCCCTTAGTCTCCCACAAGTTCACCTATAGGAGTGTTGACTCCAGGGGTTATTGATGTCTACCAATTAGTCAAGAGGCGAGTGACACCCTTGGAGCACGTAGTGCATCCTAAAGGGTGCGTCGCACAAAGGAACAGATGAGGTTAGTGGTACCCTTGGAGCACGTAGTGCATCCTGAAGGGAACGTCGCGTGGATTATGATAAAGGAACAAACCTAGATGGCCCTAAGACAATTAACGCATTAAGAAATTTAAAAAACAACTCCCCTAATTAAATGTCGCCCAGTCCAGAATCTAAGTTCTAAGTCTAAAACTTCGCTAGGGGTAAAATTTTGTCTACCCTTAAGAAAATATCTCTATAAAAATAAAATAATAAAGTTTAAAAAAAAAAAAAAAACCACTTAAGTAATAATTGTGGTCTTCATAAATTTTTGGGTAAAATGAAGAGAGTAAGAACTTAAATAAAATTTGTGGATAAAAAAGGGGATGAACCACGAATTTACTCTACAACACAGTCTGGTGTGCGCATGGGATGACCTCTTATCTCGGTGCCCAGGCTGTGCGAAGTCTTGTAGTTGGTATGGTGCGCCCCCCTTTTTCCACAGTGTATTCGACACCATCTAGCCATCTACCTTCAAGTGGCATCATTCCCAAGGCAGAGAATCTAATTCCATCCTTTTTATTTGTTTCCCAAATAGAAATTTTATTTATAGCGAATCATCCCTGGAAGTGGGTGAAGTTTCCTGGCATAAGAGTTACTCTCCTTGCAACGATTCCATTCTTTCTGCCTCAACAATAACCCTCCCTCCTCTCAGCTAGCAATTTGCCTTTGGCTGCGAGTCTTCGCCCTTCCCAGCCTTGGACAGTGATGAGCCCGTCAGGTGGACAACAATGAGTTAGTTCTTCGTGCCTCTGACTACGGGGTGACAAGTTTCTAATGCCACACTGATTTCTTTTAATTATTCATTGCTTTTAAGTTATTCAGGCTTGCTCCAATTATGGAATAATATCAATGTAAATTTTTAATGCTTGCTTTAAAAGATTTTAGAATATTGCATCAATGGTGGATTTATAATCATTGGGTTGTTGAGCTAATTATTGGTTCACAGTTACTGGCTATTGATTTATAATTTAGATCATTTAGTTAATATTAATGTTAAATTAATATGCTTATGTTAAAATATTTTAGAATATTGCATCCATTATGGATTTATAATCGTTGGGTCATTGTGCTAATTATTGGTTCACAACTGCTGGCTATTGATTTATAATTTATATCATTGAGTTAATGTTAATGTTAAATTTATACACTTGCAGTAAAAGGATTTTTGAATGTTACGTCAATTATGGATTATGATCAATGCGTTGTTGAGTCAATTATTGGTTCATAATTAATGTATATCGAATTATAAACTTAGATCTTTGAGTGAAGGTTAATGTGAATTTTTACAATGAATGAGTTAAATGATTTTAGAATGTTGCGTTATTTATTGAATTATAATTATAGATTAAATGTTAATTTTTTCTTTGAATGATAATTCATAACTATTCATTTTTATTTATAATTAATGAGTGAGTTAAATGATTTTAGAATATTGTGTTAATTATTATAATTATAAATTAAATGTTAATTTTCGCTTAAATGATAATTTTTAACTATTCATTATTTTTTATTAAAATTATGATTAATTATTTGGTTAAATGTTAAACCAGTCGAAGATCAGACTTGCAAAATAAGGTCCTTTAATGTTGATTTAGAGGGTACCTTGATGACAAATTATGATCTAAAGTTGCGCGATGGAATGGCCTTAAGACTAATGTAGATTGTAGTCCTTTGTTTAATTAATGTTGTACTGGGTCGTAAACTTTTGTGTGCTTGGTCTGCTTGTGTCAGGAAGGACATAGACACCTCTATGTTCCTAAGATCAGTCGCTAGCCCTGAGACCTTAAATGGTTAAAATCAATGGGAACCTGGGCTTGAGCATTGCTTATGTGTCTTAGAGGTCCCAACCATTGCAGGGTAGGTCGGATGGGTAGTCAGTATTATTTATTAGTTGTTTGATTGTCGTTAATTGCATGTAGATACTTGATGTGCGTCTTAGGTCGTCATGTTGTGTTCATCGTTGTATGTGTCTTGCTTGTCGTCGGGCGGCGACACAGAGTCGAATGTGTTTTTTTTTTTACCCTTGTACACACTCGCACACACAATTTGAAAAAGGAAAAAAAATTACTTGTTATAAGAGGCTCATCGTCGTAATGAGGAGGTTCATTACATAAGGTTTGTGGATTTCATAAGCTTCTCGTTTCTATATTTATAAATTTGGACATACTTTTGAAAATTTTTTATGGTCTTTACCAAGTTAATGTTGTCTTTCTTTTCATATTCTACATGCCCGTTGGAATCTGTTACTGCAGCACCCACGCCCATACCAAATATTCTTCCTTCAAATTCATAATTGTAAGTTTCTTGGGCATCATCCATGTCTTGGTTTACTGATCTTCTTACTGAATTATGATTACGTCGAATTATGTTCTTTGCTATGAAAAAATTGTATGTAAAATGATTTGTAAGGCTACAAGAATTTAAGAAATCCATCATTTTATACAACGATTTGTTCTTCAAAATTTTATTAGAAATAATTTATTTCTGACTTTTTGTGAATTATTAATATATTTTTCTTTATACATTCTTGAGTGAATACATGGACTCTGCTATCCACAAATCCTTGTGACCAATTATTGTGTCCCCCTTCAAAATATTTGAGCAGGAAAACTATTAATGGAATGACATGGAAGAGAATTTTCTTAGCTTGAGCATCCTAGCTTCATTGCTCATGCACCGTCCAATTATCTTCGAATTAGATCTTGGTCATTAAAATATTTCAATGTGGGTTTAAGGTCTTCATTTATTCCATTCAAACTTCCACACCCTCCAAAATCAACTGTCACATTTAGTCTCTCTTGACGTTCTCCCATACTTATAAACTTTTCTTATAATTCATCAGCTCCCTGATATCCTTCACACCCATGAAGTCTTGACACATAGTCAAATTTCAAAATTTCACTGTGGGTTTGGGTGATGCCATATTTATTTTACTCTTAGAATTCCATCCACCCTTCCGCCTGGCTAATCCTTCAGATTTAGCTGATTTTCATCTTCTTACCATGGGGATACCATACCTTTTTCCATATCATTGATTCTCTCTGTGCTCTGAGATATCTTAACACTTAGAAAAAATAAAATATTTTACCACTGTTCCATGGGACTGACAGTTGGCATGCCACATTGCGCCACACCACCTACTAACTTTCATTCCATCCAATATGTACCTTCCACAGTGTAAGTACACATTTTTATTCCACCGCATCAATTGACACCTGGCTTCCATGTCATGAGGATGTCATTGTACAAAAAAATACCCAATTTTTTAGTTATTTTTCTTACTTCGTAAATCACCCAAATTTGAAATTTATTTCTCATATTTCCATTAAAATTTGGAAATTTTAATTCCTTGTTCATTTATTACATTAATAATTAATTCTCCAATAATTTGCACCGCAAAATTGGGGACCTTTGTACAATTTTTATCATGCGAATTCTGCAATTACTTTTGTGTTCGTCCTTTGAGCTTATAATTAAGGTCGATAGAACTAAATTGAAATCTGTACATACGAATTTGACCCCCCTACTCTTCAAATTTGCCTCTTTCACATTGAATTCTTCTTGAATTACTTTTCAAAAATTGGGGCTTTTGCCCAATTTCGCCTCAATTTTGTCATGGGTTCCATGGGCGCTCTTTAACTTCAACTTTCAGGCATCTACATGCCCAAATATGCTGAATTAGAGACTAAAGTTTCTTATATTTATTCCCTGGGTTTAGCTCTTCCAAATTTTTTGCAAAATTCCTTGAATTTCATTGCAATAATTTTAGTGAATAGATTCCAGACATCTTCTGACATTCTGTTAAACACTTTTCCTACATAGTTTTCATTTCCATCTCTACACTTTGTTAATCAGTCCATATAGGCTCAATATCAAAACTAGAGATCTAATATCGCATTGTAAAATTCTCAGATCCCTACTGGGAAATTCCACATGAAAATTCCTAACTATGATACTAATTTAATTCATAAAAATACTTTGCAAATGCACATATTCATACAAAGTAATAACATAAATATACATGAAACTCACACAGGAAAAAATCATGAAAATAAATTCATAAATATTAAGAAACACATAAATTAGCACATGATTGACACTTATCCTTGTTAAAAAGAACACCAACTCCATGTAGACCTTCCATGTTCCTCCTAGACTTAGACTACACTGCTCATAAACTCTCAACAGTGGGTCACCAACGAGTTGGGGCTAGAACTCCACCTGGGTAAAGAATTTATAACCAGGATAAGGTCTATCTAACAACATATAAAATCATACACATGTTCCAACTCAAAATAACATCTTACAATCCCTCATTCACCACATGCCTGCCCCACCCCAAGAAGTGTGCCCCTTCTCTGATAAATAGTCCTTCGACTGCCCCACTTCCATTCCCGAGCTTCAACAACATGTCGGACATGAAGTCTTAGAGTCATGTAGCTGCATTTTGGCACATTGGGAAAAAAATTCTTAGTAGTTCTCTCACATGGAGAGAATGCTCTCAAGCTTAACAACCTGCTTCTTCAATGTCCTATAGGCTTGACAACCCACCTCTTCAATCAAGATCCAAATCTCACCCGCGTACATGTACATGTATAGGTACTCATAACATGAAGGAATGGATGAACATAGTTGTTAAATTTTCAAAATCCCACCCAGTTTCAGTCTCACTGAATTTTCTACCAAATTTAAATGCCAAACTCAGTTTCAACACTATTTCAGCATATGCTACAACGGTGTTTCAGCATCTGCTCACAGTGGTGTTTCAGCATCAGCATATGCTACAACCTGGTGTTTCAGCATCTGCTCACAGTGGTGTTTCAGCATCAGCATATGCTACAGCCTGGTGTTTCAGCATATACTCAGCACTGTATTTCAGCATATACTACAGCGGTGTTTCAGCATAAGCTACAACGGTGTTTCGGCATAAGCTACAGCGGTGTTTCAGCATCTAAAAACTTAACAGAAAATAAATTTCTGAACAGAAAATAAATTTCAGAATTGAAACATGAGGATTATGAACATCATTTTCAACGCAGAAATTAAATATCAGCAATATGCAAAACTCAGAAAATATTAGACACAAATATTTTCGGTCTAACTTCGACCCTGGAAAAACCCACAAGGGGAAAACCAGTTAGAGAGGGATTTGTATTATTTATGAGCTTATGAGAAATTCTTTTACAGCATTTTCATCTTCAGATATTTACACAAACTTATCTGGACATTCCTGTAGCTTTGCTCCTCAATTTCTAAACCAGAAATTCGTACAACAGTACGGCAATTAATGTTGTACGGACTGTCACAAAATTTGTGCCAAAACTCTGCTAAGATTCAATTTCTGTGCCACTCAATGCTATTCGGCAACCTTGGAATGCATGCCAGTGCTCCCAGAAATTGCTGCTGCTTTCTCTTTTCTTGAGCTCGACCTCTCTCTTGCTCTCTCTTGTTTTCTCAACAAGAATTCTTCAGCTCCTCTCTTGTTCTCTCAACAAGACTGTTGTTTCTTCCTATTGCTCTTGGCATCTCACCAAAATGCCTCTTGGACTCTCACCAAGATTTCTTCCACTTCTTCCTTTTTCTCTCTCTTGTTCTCTCAACAAGAATGCTGCAACTTTCTTGTTCTTGGCATCTCACCAAGAACCTCTTGGCATCTCACCAAGAGTCTCTTTTCTTCTTACCCAAGAATGGGTGCGCCCACTTGCCTTAATCAACCTCATGAGGGAAGGTGAGGAGTTTTCTAATCTAACGGCTGAGTTTAGATTAGATGGGTGGCTGAGATTTGGTGTCTCTTCACTCACCCTCACTTCAATCATAAAGTTATCTTTTAATTTGCATCTCACAAATTAATTTGACTAAGACCCAATTTCGACAATTTCTCCCCTTAGGCGCCTAGGGAAGAGAAACACTTGCCTTGGTACATTATTTTAATTAAAAAATTTAACAATAGTATGGAGGTGGTGAGGTGAAAATGAATAATAATGTAATGATAGGAAAATAAACTAAGTCCAAACTATATGTATGCATATTCCCAAATTTACACTTGTCATGTTGGGAACCACCTTAGGCCCACTTTACCCCCACTTGTCCCCATTCTTAAAGCTTAGGATAAAAATAAATATCCATACTTTATACTTTAAGGAATATTGAAATAATATTCCTTTGGGTTTAAGTTCCCCTAGATTTTCCCTTTTTCCTAAAATTTTATCCCCCTTTCCCTATCTAGTGGAGTTTATCCCCCCATACTCTTTTACATGGTTGGTATGTAGAAGTGATGTGTTTTCATTAATCTTTTCTTGTGATTACATATTACAATGATGGATCACTTTCCATTTTAGCATCTCGCTCTCCATCCTAATAACCACACAAGAATTGTTATGACATAGAATTTTAAGGGTCAAATAAGTATTTAATTTTGATTTTGAGTCATAGGTGCTCATTAGGTTATAGGTTTTATGTCCCTTTTCCATAGTCATTTTTTCATTTTTGGTATAAATAAGTTATGGTTAGTTTGGGTTTGGTATAAAGACTCATTGAGTCACATATTTTAAAATTCTTGATCATCATCCTGACATGTCACTTTCTGCATGTTGTACGCTGACCCATCCTTTTGTCACTTTTACCCATTTAAATGTTAAATCAAGTCTGATTTGTATGATGCCAACTCACTAGGAGAGTTCACAGCTCTTTCAAGGGTACATATTTCATTTATGGGTCATGTCAATTGAATATCTCCTTGTTTTCAGAGATGATTTTAAACCAATATCTAGGGATTATTGTCATAAATGTTTTGAATTGTTTTCTCCAAGTGTACAAAGTATTCTTTAGATCGATGTTGTGAAATGGTGTTACAAATAGGCACTACGCACTTCACTATGAACTAGTTGCAGAGGATAGTTGGAGGTTAGACCACTTGTAAGCGTATGTGTGAAAATATGAAGGTATCAACATTTAGCTCTAGGTTACTAAGTACTCTATGAACTTGTCCACCTTGCTTTAAGGTTTGGAAAGGGGTGAATGGTTTTTTCTCTTTGTGGTGTTACGAATTGATGATTGGTGCTGTGAATTGTCTCATTGATCTATTAACAAGCCCCATAAATCCCTCCTCATGCTCTCAATATTTTCCCTTGAAGCCATAAGCATCCTTGGGTTTATGATACCTTATCCATTAATCCTTTGCATCTACATCTCTTATCCCACAAAGATTTTCCAAAACCCTTTCCCAGGCTCTGCGAGCTCTCTACAGTCAACCAACACTGCAAAATCTTTGTTCCAACATCCTTTGCAAAAAAAACATCTTTTGCAAACTCAACAGTTGTTCACACTCTTGTTTCATCTGAATTATGAATTTAACCCCACTGGTATCCAATTTTAGTCCTACTTAGAATCATTTTCACTGTGAGAAGTTTGTTTGGCCTTTTTCTCATATTTTCCAGTGGTCATTTCCCCTGCTTCTTTGTTTCACATGTGGGAAATCATTCAAGTATTATGATAAAGTCTTCCCAACTAGTATTAATGGATAATCAACGAAAGAAGGATCACAAAGGAGGGAACACTGTGAGGACAAAGACTTATGATTTTTAGTTGTTTTTTGCGGAATCCCTGATTAGGGAGGTCTTCCAAAGAGTGGGTTGCATTAATTTTTGTGAGAAAATGGAGAGGGGACACCTAGAGGTGGCTAAGGAATTCACATTGAACTTTGATGGAACCAATACCATGGTTAGGATATTGGAATTTGAGGTATATGAAATGACCATATCAATAGCCACTAAGATACCTAGTAATGGGGAGAGATGATTCAAGGCCATGACCCTAAATGTTGTATTTTCAAAGGAGTTCCTCAAACCAGAATACCAAGAAGACATTTTGTCAAAGGGTGTGCTCAAAAACCATATGTTGCAGGGTTTTGATAAGATGTTGAAGGTAATTCAAAACTAATTTACCTATGAAGGGAGATTTAACATGATCTATCAATACCATATAAGGCTAATACTACACTTCATATGGAAAGATGTTATGGATCTTCCTTTCTACTTATTTAGAAATATTGGAAAAATGTCTGACACGATCCAGGCTAAATCCAAGGCAGTTGGTACAAGTGTTTTCCATTCAGGGCTGATAAATATGTTGGTGATGGAGGAATTAAGAAAACAAAACATTGAATGGGAATAATTCATTACTTATTCACACTTTCAACTAAATATTGCTCCTACTCCATAGTCTAAGGTACAAATCCCTCTTCAGGTTGACATGACTGTACATTCGGGGATGAAAAAGAAAAGGAAGAGCATTAGGACTATTAAAGATGATAAATCAACAAAGAAACATGAAGAATAAGGAGGACCTTCTCAGTATCCACAAAGAGAGGTTTCACCTTTGCCAGCTCCCAGTCTAGTAGAGTCTCCTTCAACTAGAGCCACATGTTTGAGGGGAAGAAAGTTGTTTTTCTCTTCACCACCTGCTATAGACAAGGTTAGGGCTAGGAGACCTTTTACTAGAGCATAAAAAAAACATGAAATCATTGTGAAGGAAGATACAATGGGAGATCCAATCCAGAGAAAGGGTAAAAATGTACCTATTAAGGAGCACATTGAGATTATAGACATAACCACCTCCCAAACAATCCTACCTTTAAGACGTTGAATAGATAGCTTAAAGAGGCAAGGACTAAAATTGATAAACTAAAAAGGGAGGAGTTAGTTGAAAGGATGAATATTAATGGACTCATGGAAATGCATCATAAAGCTATTGAAAAGGACAAATTTATAGCTAAAAGGTTTCATCTTCTCTACAAGTAGCTCAAAAACTTATACAAATAGAACATAACCAACCATGGTCAAATCAAGAGGCTAAAGATGGAGCTGCAACCTTTCAGAGAGGAGATGGACAAGAATAATTTGCATATGTTAGCTAAATATGCCACCATGAGTAGCTACAGAGTCATAAAATGAAGAAGATGAATACCTTAACTCATATCATTTTTTGACATTTTCCTATTTTTTTATTTTGCAATTTTGAGGATAGTCATGTTTGATAAGTCATGTTCAGTTGAGGATATGTTAATATTCTTAGTCATATATCATGACCATATGTTATTATAGTAGTTTGTGGAAATTGAATATTTTTTTGAGTGTTTTGATTCATTTTCAAATGAAAATATCAACTAGAGGAAAGCTCGTAGTGCTTACTGCTGCAAGCTGGTTGATACATGCTAGTGCTGCAAATTGTTTTGGGAACTCTTATTCTTTAGGTTTTGAAAGAAACACCGGTTTCCAGATGGGTAGATTAGTATATGCAAGTTGTTGGAAGGTCATTTGAAATTTGGGGGGACACCTAACAAAATAATATGCGCTCAAGGGACACTTCACCAAGCATATTAAAGATGTTAAGGAAGTTTCGAGCATTAGCCTAGTTTTTAGCAATTTGTTATTTTTGTTGAACAACTTTAGTTACTCCACCTTCAGGCATGGTAATCTTATGCAAGAGGGGGAATTTGAATTGTAAAGTTGTCGTTGACAACCTAGGATATAAGATAGGAATTATAAATCATTGAGGATGTTTGAAGGAATGTAACGAGACTCATATTTTTGAGATTGTGAAGTTACAGAGCCATCTCTAGATTTTGTGTATAAGACGTGAGACTTTTTGAATAATATAAATCAAATCCTTTCATGACATGTTATTTGTGTCCTAATCTGATTCTACTTTCATTTGAATGATTCAATTGATCTATTATATTTGTATTACAATGAACTTTTTGTTGTGATGTTGTTATAATTTTATCAGAGTTTATCTTTTGATTAAAGGAAGTTCTTGTGTCAAAAGGTTTTCTTCATATGTCAACTAGTATTGCTCGATGATAATGGTAGACATATTTTATTTTCCTCACTAAAGTATTCCATCTATCCATCTTACTCTTTAAACCCTGATCCAAGTTAGCCAAGACCTCATTTGTTGATGTATCTTATCTTAAACTTTCTCTGATTTACATAGTTTTGTTGATCTTTGATCTATTTGACATCTTATCATAAAAAATACCTTGAAAAATATTGATGGGTGTTGATTTTACACTTTAGCAGTCAAAGTGTGACTTTCAGTGCTAACAGGAACTATGGCCTCAAAATACATATACACAAAGGAACTCTGGCCAAAATTGCATCTCTCACCAACCTATTGGGGTTTGGCCTAGGGGTATTACATTTCGTCTGACATATTCTTTTTGCAATGGGTATAATGAATATTGGATCTATCACCTTAGTTGTGTCTACCCCACTCCTTTGAAAGTATTTATTCCACGTTCTCTTTTGATGCCTTCTCCTCTAGAAGAATGATGTGGTTGAATCTTCCCTTTTTTAGTAAGGCACACTATCTTGCCAATGGAATGAGATGAATTCTTTCCAAATGTTTTCTCTCGTTCCACAAATTTATCCACCAACTTGTCAAATGTGATGGATTTGAATTGACCACTATCTTGTAGAGATTCAAGGTAGTGAGGATATGTAGGGTAGAGTGTCTTAATGAATACTATGAGAGGAAGTCCTATATTCAACCCAATGGAATCAATGTCATGCATTATGACTTTGATGTCTGAATCTAAATCCATAGGGTCATCATTCTTCAACTCTAGGTTGAAGAGTTTCACCATTAGTTGTGTGATTTCTAGTTTTAAGCATGTGTCATACAAGTTATTCAATCTCCTAAAATTACTATAGGAGTTGTCAATAGAATCAATATGACATGTCACATATTCACTTACTTTCATAGAAATCACAACATATTGTTTTTGTTCTTTGTCCTTCCATATGGCACGTTCTTGGTTTTATGTAGGAATGATCAATTTGCTACTCTTTGGATTTTCTTCACATTCATATTCTATGGTAACTTATTCGACTTATTTTTCATTGAAAATTCTTCTTTCACAAATTTCATTCCCCGGTATCATTGATAATCAAAGTGTTTTTGAAATTTTTATAGTATTCTCAATTATTCTCTTTACCAATCTATACCATGCTAATGATGGAAATGAAATAATGCATCTTCTTGTAGAGCTGTCTTGATATCTACACTAACTTGTTCAACCAACAACTTGTTGAGCACATTGGACATGCCTCCTTTAGGACATATTGGAAGATGGAAATGTATTTGAGGTGTTGTAGTGGTTCCACTCAAGATCAAGAGTCATATAACACATAATGACTCTAGATGAATAGATAAACAATATTTTCATATTATGCATGATTGTGATTATCTCACAGGAGAATTCGAGATCAACACATCCAAAAAAGGGTTCCTTTGTAAGTTTTGATAAGAGCCAAAGAAGAAATATCTTGTTATGTAAAACTATTTTTATGAATCAGTATAACCTAGAGGCTTCATAGAGGCTTTGGTGACTTCACCAAGAGGCTTCCTTACCTCTAACCATACAATCCAGAGTCTTTCTTAAACCTAGGACTTGAAAGCAGACACCTTCTTCTTATTCTTATCTTTTGACGATGTATCAAGAGGAAAATTTAGGAACAACCACAAGATCCATCAGGACAAGACACAACAACAAGATCCTCTATAAAAGGATCTTGATGTATGTAAGAGGAAACTGCACTAGTAGGACTAAGAGGAAAGACTCTAGAGGCAGTGAGCATGATTGTCGAGGTAGGATTAATGTTTCCAATGGGGAGTATGGTCACCAGATATATGAAGAAGAAGAAGTATACTAGGCAATTGGGAAGTAGATGGAGAATGGGTCGACCTCACAATCAAGCCCTCAAAACACAACTAAAATAAAATAAAATAAAATATTTTAATTATTTAATTAATTATGAAAATATCTCCAAGGGTTATCTCAAGTGGTTCTCAGTCATACGATGAAGCTATCCCCAACAGAGGAGGTCACTGGTTTGAATATATTGTGCTCCCTTGGGGTTAGATCCATTATTCGTAGGGTCAACAATTTACCCCATTTTCCATCCATGAAATGGAGAAGTACTCAGGATTTTCCCATATTGGTTTTTTAGTTTTTTGAAAATATAATAAATAAATAAATTTATTTTATTTTTAAAACTTTAAGTCATAATTGAGAGATAATTTGTTTTCCATATTTTTGTATGTTTAATTTATTTAAAGATAAGATATGTCTACATATATTTAATCCGATTCATCATATAGTTTATCACATAATAATCATCATTTATCATTTTCATCATGAAATGTATTAAATAGAAAGATGGATAAGAACAAAATGTATACCAATTTCTCAATGTTATGTAGGGTTAAAAGTTATGAGTCAAGATGTATCTATGATAATAGACTTATTGTTATTATTATTCTTAAAAAAGATCTTATTTTTCAATTTATTTGGTTAATTATCTTTACATACGAGTAGGTGGGCACACCTACAATAGTCACAAAAAAGCTAGGTACACAATGAATTTACAATAATGTCTTATTAGTCAAAATAAAATTTATGTATGTATTTGAACTTTTTCTCTCATATTTTTATCAACCTTTATCCATGTCTTTCTATCTTTTACAATGACATGTAAGAGCCACAATAATTGTCCCCATTAATTATTTTATTTCCACATGAAATGGTATTAGAGGTTATACTTGTTGTTACTTAATGTGGGATGTTAATGGCATATTTACATCTATTATTTTCTTTCTACCTTTAGAGGTTATATTTGTTATTACTTAATGTGGAATGTTAATGGCATATTTACATCTATTATTTTGTTTCTACCTTTAAAATTTATATTTGTTATTACTTAATGTAGAAGGTTAATGGCATATTTACATCTATATTGAAATGTTCTATCTACAACTATAAACCTTGTAATATTTTTACCTTTTTCATCATTTTCATTGTTTTATCCTATGTTCTATTCTATTCATCTATTTTCTCTTGTCATGTCTTGGTAGCTCCCCAAAGAAATCCCTAATCATCACTCCATAGTTTATATCATAGCTAAACCCCATATCCTAGTTCTAACCCTTCATTATTCATTCCTTTGTATCCAAGAATCCTAATCACTACACCGATACCTTTTTCAAACTAGCACAAGCCTTACATAATGTGGGTTTCTTTATAGTATGAAGCTAGTTGGGCGAACAAAGTTCCTTCCCTTTTTCATTCCAATCAGAATGTACACCTATTGTATTTAGGAATGCACCCAAAATTTAAAAATGCACATGCATTACTATTGAAAGAGCTTTGTCCTTTACCATTACAATGTACACCTATTGTTTTTAGGAATGCACCCAAAATTTAAAAATGCACATGCATTACTATTGAAAGAGCTTTGTCCTTTACCATTACAGTGAAACTAAATTTCCACATTATTTTTATAATAAAAAGAACAGAAATGTATTTGAAATGCATGCACAATAACTTTACACATATCTTTTTAATAAAAAGAACATTATTAATGTGTTAGAAATGAATGAACATTTCTAAAGTGTACACACATTTTAATGTGTGCACGTTACTCAATGTAAAAAAAATATGAAGGGTAACAACATTTCATTAGCTTTCCCCATTCGCATTTCGCTCTAATTCTTCTCCCCAACCATAAGCATCATTTTTCTAAGTAGGCCCATTATTAGCGAGGACATGTAGGAGGAAAATTGGCATCATTGGATTTCAATAGTTTCAAAATATGTCTCTCATTTTTAGGTGGATTTTATTTGATTTTTTTTTATTAATTATATAAATTTACATAATTTTCATAAAAAAAAAATTAATAGGGAATTGTAGCAAAACATTTTTCCAAACAAAATTATAATTTCAAAATATTCATATATAAATATTAATGAATATTTAAATAAACTAAAAAAATTAATTGGTGATAGGTGGAACACTAAAGATCCATTTCATATTCCATTGGTGATTCCTGTGAATAATTTTATTATATATTTGTATATAGGGATAGTATCATATAGTACTAATGAACATGAATTAGTGAGGAAGAGGTGAAAAAATTCCAAAAGAGATAATTGTTCACTTGTTTATTGACTCTAGAATCAACCAACCCCTTGACTTAAGAAAAACGTGTTTTTGTATGGACAAGTGCACATAATGTACATGGAATCATTGCTAGATGGAATTGTGATTTATGCCATTTAAGGAACATCCCAATAATAATAAGGATGTTCCCTTTTATTTTATTCATATATTATGGGTTGAATTTATTATGGATCTCCATGTTAATTATTTTTACATTAGAGAATTCTCAGTAGTAGGTCTTGCATTTTCTTAATATCAAGAAATACCTAGGTGTAACTCATTGAGAGGGCCTTGTGGTCCTAGTTGTAGTCCTAACTCGTTGCCCAACCCATAAACACATCATCTTGGAGACACGATTCAAGCCATTAATATTGTGATAACATCCTTGACATGCACTCTAGTTTAACATAACACATTTGTCACAAATTCTTTCTTGGAGCTATTTTCTGATGATGTTAGGCCACTAAGTGTAGGGACATTAGGGCATGCCTCACCATGCATTACATTTGGCTAGGTTGGATTTTCCAGTTTCAACCTAGTTGTTCCACATCAATGCTCTCATTAGAATAATGCATGAAATCAATGGATAGAAAATCCTATTCAAGATAGTTCCTTCAATGATGTTTTTATGAATTTTTTTTAGTATTTTCATTGTTTATGTATTTAATTTTTTAATTGACAAATATTTGGTAAACATAAATTTAAATATGTGTAACTAGACTTGATGTAGTAGTTGCACTAGCATGTTTAATTAGAGAACCTTACAAACAAGCATTTGTATTATTTTATGTTTTCCCCCCTTTAAAGTTTAATTAAAACTTTATAATTCAAATATGTGTATAAGTTTACAAATAAATAACTAACAAGAATTTTGTGTGTCCTTTAATTATACCATAGTTAAGAAAAATGCCAATATAGATTGGGGGTTGTGAGCTACTTTCCTTTTCATATATGAATATGAATAAGAATCACATAATTTTTATCTTTGATATTAATTTGGTTTTGAATGAACAACTTACCTCTCAAATATTTGAATTTACTAGCCTCTCAAATAATTCACTCGTCGCCATCAAAAGTTTCTCAAATATTTGAGTTCACTAGCCTCTCAAATAATTCACTCATCGCCATCAAAAGTTTCTCAAATATTTGAATTCACTAGCCTCTTAAATAATTCACTCGTCGCCATCAAAAGTTCACTATAAGACTCTTGGGTAAGATTGTTTCCTTATATAAGGGAGTTTGTTTATTATTTTTCTTTCTTCCCTTATGGTTTGAATTCATGAGCCTTTATCTTTGTTAGGTGTAAATATTGTGTCTCATAAGTATTTCATGCTACTCATATGAATAAATTTGGAAACCACAAATTCATTTAATCTCCTAATTTCATGCTTGTGTGTAGGTGGGCTTGTTAAGTTTTTTCAAAAATGTTATTTAGTGTCCAATACCTTTTCTTATTTGAAAATTTTGGTGTCTTTTTACTAAGAACTATCTTTTGGTTTTATTTCCTCTACCTCATTCTTCACTACCATCTTCTTCTCATTTTTCATGGTGTTTGCATTGTTCCTCATTTACTATTTGTTGTTCTTTCCTTGTGTCTTGTCTTGGAAACCCCGTGTTTTTGGTACGTGTAAGTATGGTGGCTCATTTACTCATTTCCAATCACCTCAGGGTAGTGAGAAACCCCAAAATCATTGAAAATGTTACATTATGTAATAAAAAATACTATGTAAATACTAAAATACCTAACCTCAAAGCGTGAGACCTCAAGAAAAAACATGTATCTTGTTATATAACTAGAATCATTCTTCACTAGATTTGACCCAAATATCTATAGAGTCTCTCTAAAATGAATTTAAATATTGTGAAAAATACTCTCTTATTCACTTATATGGATTACATAAAATTAATATAATACCATCTTACAAACCAATATAAATAAAAAACATGTCATAATAAAATATAGACACCGATTTCATTGTAGATAAACCCTCTCTAGGTGTACTTATCCACTCCAACCAAATATTCCATTACATGAATTTACAATGTATTTCATTAACAATACATTGTTTCTCAAATTTTATATTACACATTCAAGCCTTTAATAATGCAATATTAAGTCTCTTTGTATATATATTATAGATCCATTTATCCACTCACTAGAATTTTATATTACACGTTCAAGCCTTTAATAATACAATATTAAGTCACTTTCTATATATATTATAGATCCTATTTATTTTATTATAAACCTATACAAAATGATACATATATTATAGATCCTATATATTTTATTATAAACCTATACAAAATGATACATATATGGCTTTTCATCAATGCCACTTAATGTTTACTAGGTCAACATCTCAAAACTAACAATTTAGCGTAACATATATAAAACTATCATAAAGGAAAATATACATAACTTTACCTTGGCATGATAACCTCTCTCATATTCCATCAAGATACTTGCAGCATAATAACTATGGAGATGATCTTATCCAATGCAAACAACCTTGAACACAACCTTGAACAGACAATGCCTAGAGCATCAATTTTTTTAGATATTACATGTAATATGTAATACATATTACATATAACATGTAATATGTAATACATATTACATGTAATATGTAATACATATTACATGTAATATGTAATACATATTACATGTAATATGTAATACATATTACATGTAACATGTAATAGGTATTACATATTACATGTAATATGTATTACATATTACATGTAATATGTATTGTAATATGTAATACATATTACATATTACATGTAATATGTAATACATATTACATGTAATATGTATTACATATTACATGTAATATGTATTGTAATATGTAATACATATTACATGTAATATGTAATACATATTACCAACCTTGAACAGACAATGCCTAGAGCATCAATTTTTTTAGATATTCTAGGTATGGTTTTCTCCTTTCACACTTGGAGCCACTGAGTTTCATCAAGGTGGTGCTCAATAAATTGTTTCAAAACATATATAAGTAAATATAACAATTCCATACTCTTTTATATTACTCGCATCGATGATTTTACATGTTTTTACCATGGTTCACATTATTCAATACATCGTAACAATGGTTCACATTATTCAATACATCGTATAGTAAAAAATTCTCTATCTATCTCTCTAATCATGAATGAAAATTGTTGTAAGCGCTCTTAAATTTTATTATGCAAGAACCACTTATCTCCTCTAACATTTAAACATGAATATAAAAAACCGTACCCCCTCCCAATTCTTTATTAAGATGTACCAACTCACTAAAGATGAGAACATAAGCATCAAAATTGAATCTACAAAGGCTACTTAAAAAACACGTGTATTGAACCACAAGAACCACTAGTTTCAAAACTCCATCACAATTACTTCTACAACTGCATGAACTTTAAAGTGGAACTCATTTCTACTCTAACACATTCTCTATTGCAACAACCTTGTAGCTCTAAGAATTTAGATTGTGTGCTCATATTTATGAATCAAAAGATTATTTCCACTCTAACACATTCTCTATTGCAACAACCTTGTAGCTCTAAGAATTTAGATTGTGTGCTCATATTTATGAATCAAAAGATTATTGTACCTTTAGAATCCTTTTTGTATTATGAATCAATTGCTGAATTCATTGTTTGTTAAAAACATCATTCTTTCTTAATTATTTGTAAGGTCCGGTGACCATATACTTATACCCTCATTCCTTCATAAGATTCTTCACTCGTAGCATAAAAATATTCGAGAAAAATCTCCAATGCATTACTAACATAGAACTCATCTTTGTGTACTTCCAACCTCTCATGACTCGAGTAAAAGATCCCCTCATGAGTACTCCAATACTAGGTATCCTAGGCACGATAGGCATTATATTTATTGAGCATTAGGAACCTCATTACACACTTTTGAATCTTTACTCTTAGAATATCATTGTGTCATTTTACATAATATTTACCTTGTGTTTTATTAAGTGTTTGGTCAAATTTCCTTATGGTTTGTATTGGAAAAGTCATATTTTTGGTAAGTGTAGAGAAGGAATCTTGTAAATATTTCATTCAGCTCATCTCATGGAAGTGAGAAATCTCAAATTTATTCAAGGTTTCCTTAATTCCTCCATGTACACGCGTTATTACAAATTTGGGCATGCAAATCATCTAAACAAAGTTAAGTGGTGACTAATACGTCACCTTGTTTATGAATTTTATTGTCTTTTTACTAGTTTCTCCCTTGTGGTTTCATTTCATCCACCTCATTGTTGACCTTCTATTTTATTTTTTCATTTCACGTGGTTTTTTTCTTGTGTTTCATTTAGTGTTTCTTCTTGTTTATCTATGGCTATCTTGGAAACCCCATATTCTTGGTAGGTGTAAGAATGGTGATTTGTAAATATTCAATGCCACTTTTCTCATGGAAGTGGGAAATACTAAATTCATTCAATGTATCTTCAATTCCTCCTTGTGCATAGATGGGAATTTGGGTTTGCAAGTCATGTCAAAGAAATTAAGTGGTGACCAAGACCTCCTTATATGTCAATATTGTCTTCATTTTACCAAGCGTTTCCTTGTGGTTTCATTGCATTCACCCTATTGTTCACCTTCATGTTCCTCTTCTCCTTGTGCTTGGTGTTTACTTTATGTTTTATTTAGTGTTTTCTAATCTTTCCTTGTGGCGTGTCATGGAAACCTGATATTTCTGGGAGGTACAAGGATGGAATATTGTAGATATTCTATACCACTCGTCTCATGGAAGTTGAAAACCACAAATTTGTTAAAAGTGTCTAGTAACTTCTTCTATGTGCAAGAAAGGATTACCCATTTGGGATTGCAAATCATCTCCAAAATGTTAAGTGGTGTCAATGACCTCTCCGTATTTTTCAATTTTGTTTTCTCGTTACCAATTTATCTCTTGTGGTTTGATTTCCTCCACTTTATTTTTCACCTTTATCTTCCTCTTCTAGTTATGTGTGGTGTTTTCCTGATGTTTGATTTAGAATTTGGTATTTTTTCCTTGTGTATTGTTTTGGAAACCCCATATTTTTGGTATGTGTATTGATGAAAATTCACAAATATTCAATGTCACTCATCTCATGGGAGTGGAAAACCTAAAATTCATTCAATATATCATCACTTCCTCCTTATGCATGGGTAAGATTGTTAATTTTGGCTTGAAAATAATTTTTAAAAAGTTAAGTGATGACTAATATCTCTCATTATTTCTCATTTTTTATGTTTTTACTATGTTCTCTCGTATGGTTTAACTAGATTTGCATGATTTTTCACATTCATATTCCTCTTCTCAATGTGCATGGTTATTTCCTCTTCTTTACAAGTATCATTTAGTCATTGAAAACCTCATTTTTTTGGTAGGTATAAGGATGGTGGCTCATAATAATTCCATGTCACTTGTATCATGGAAGTGGGAAAGTCAAAATTCATTCAAGGTCTTCTCACTTCATCCTTGCACCAATGCAGGATTTCTAATTTTGGATTTCAAGTCATCTGAAACAAATCAAGTGGTGACCAAGATGTCTCCTTATTTATAATTGTTTTGTGTTTTTACCTAGTGCTCATTTGTGGTTTCATTTCCTCTACATTGTTCTTTTCCTTCGTCTTCCTCCTCTCATTCTGCATGGTGTTTTCCTTACATTTCATTTATTCTTTGGTCATATTTCCTTGTGGATCGTATTAGAAACCCAAAAATTTTGGGAAGTGTAAGGATACTAGCTTGTAAATATTCCATGGCTCCCATCTCATAGAAATATAAAGCCCCATTTTTTTTCAAGGTCTCCTCACTTCTTCCTTGGGAACATGTTGGCTTTCCAATTTAAGCTTGCAAGTCATCTCAAAAAGATTAATTGCAAACCAATACATTTCCTTATTTCTCAATTTTGTTTTCTTTATACCAAGTGATCCCTTGCACTTGTGTAGACTATGCATTATTTTTCAATGTGGTATTTCTCTTTTCATTTCATATGGTGTTTTCCATTTAGTGTTTTCTCTTCATTCATTTTATCTTATCCTACCAACCCAATGATTTTTATATGTGTAAGGATGGAGTTTCTTAAATATTCCAAGCCACTTGTCTCATGGAAGTGTGAAACCCCAAATCCAATAAAGGTATTCTCACTCAATCCTTGTGCACAGGTGATCTTGTCAATTTGGGCTTACAAGTCATTTTAAAAAATTTAAGTGGTGACTATTAACTCCCGTTATATGTCAAATTTGTTTTTGATGTTAATCTTCCTCTTCTTGATACACATAGTGTTTCAGTTGTGTTTGGTGTTTGTTCTTGTTTCCTTGTGGCTTGTCTTGCGAGCATCGAATTTCTAGTAGTTGTAAGCATGGAGGCTCATAAATATTCCATGCCACTTATATCATGGAAGTGGGAAAAATGAGATATTTTTAAGGTATCCTGATTTGTTCTTTGTGCAAGGGTTGGTTTACAAATTTGATCTTGTAAGTCATATCAAGAAATTTAAGTGGTGACCAATACCTCTCATCAATTCTAGATTTATTTTTTCATTTTACTAAGAACTCCCTTCTAATTTTCTTTCCTCGACATTGTTTTCTATCATTGCCTTCCTCTTTTCATTATTCATGGTGTTTCTTCTCCATTTCATTTAGTTTTTGGTCCTATTTTCTTTTGTCTTGTCTTGTCAACCCAATTTTCTAGTATATAAAAAAATGAAAACTCATAAATATTCCATGTCACTCATTTCATGTAAGTGATAAACCAAAAAACAAGTCAATGATTTCTCACTTATTTATTATGCATGATGGTGTTTCCAATTTCTCTTTTTAAGTTGTATCAAAAAGGTTAACTAGTGACCAAGACCTCTCCTTGTTTGTTAATTTTGTTTCCGATTTACCAAGCATTCCTTTCTCATTTTTTTTCCTCCATTTTTTTTTCACAGTCATCTTCCTTTTCACATTTTTCATGCTTATATGCAATATGTACAATTATGTTGACATTCAAATGATAATATTTTATCTAGATCTTATTTTCTCATTGGAGCATGTATCTGGTAGAAAACTACACAACTCAGAACATAGTACTAGGGAAATAATCTAAACTACTCATCATACCATTATGAGACATGGATTTCTTGAACATATTGTTGAGTTTCTTTTGAAAATTTCATGATGAAATCACATACTCTTACAAAGTGTTGAAAAAACTAGCATAATTTAATATAATATTTTAAATTTGGATTTGAATTTTCTATGTAAAATTTGCAAGAATATATTCCTTTTAATTACACAAAACTAATATAGGAAATCACAAATTCTATGTTTTTTTCTTCCTTTTTTCCCACTATCTAGTTCTAAAAATAAAAAACGTTATACTCTTCCTATCAACCATCATCATTTCAATTTCATTGTCCTCACTTTGATAAATGCAATATTTCAATAACGGAAATCCACTACACTTGGGGTATGTCCCATATAAACAATATTTTTTCATAATATTTTTGTCCATCATGTCTTGGACACATGATACTATGAATAAGGTCTCTTGTTGAAATTGGCGGTAGTATGGATGAGCATTCTCGCACATACTTATTATGCATAACTTGAAGATGTGTATACATGTGTCCTAATAATAACTATATTTTAGGTGGTATCTATAGTAGCATGTGCTAATTTTTTTTGCATATTCTAACATACCAAGGGGTTAACTTCTAGAAAAATATTTGTCCCAAGTTGAATTACTTATGCTCATTCTTTTGTAGAGTTTTGTTTTTGTCATGTCAAGATATTATTTTGTAGAGTTTTGTTTTTGTCATGTTAAGAAAGTGTTTAAAGTGAAGTTCACAACAAATAATTTTTTTTCTCAATTTTAGCACATATTTTTAATTGGATAAAGCTCTAGTATGTTGATGCCAACTATTCTATATTGTTTTTATTAACAACTTTAATTAACTTTATGTTGAAATTAGAAAACTGTCAACGAAGGCCCAATAATCTATTTAAACTACATTGTTGAGGCTTTCTCTTATAACATAATACATTGGAATGGTTTTGGAACTTACTTTTAAATTGTTGGATGTCTTTGTGAGAAAGTGATGTTTCCTTCTTGTCATCTTGATAATTGATTTTGACAATACATGATGGGCCACATTACAATATTTTTAACAAGTATTCTTCCATATTGTATTACATTCTTATCATCTTGATAATTGATTTTGACAATACATGATGAGCTACATTACAATATTTTGAACAAGTATTCTTCCATATTGTATTAAATGTGGCGTCAAGATTTCTATCAACATGATTAGTTATATCTAAACTTTTTTATTTTCCTTCTGTGAAATATTTCCTAACTAGATATCGAGCATGTGATTTTAACAAGGACAATCGTAATTAACATTTAGATGCATGATTTTTCAATTCAAGATGGTCTTCAATCAACACGTTTCACTACAAGTCAATAGTTCATTTAGTTAACTTAACTACACAAATCGTTAGAGAAATTTCTTTGATATAAAGATGTATAGTATTTATTTTTCATGCATTACATATATGAGGTAAGGAAGGTGGAATTAAAGTATAGAACCAATCACCGTGACATTGTGAAAATTCACCATGAGATTACAACACTTCATTTAACTAATGATCAATATTAAGCGTGCATTAGATATGCTAGTGGTTGGTATGATGAACATCCATTAGAGAAATTTCTTTGATATAAACATGTATAGTATTTATTTTTCAGGCATTACATATATGAGGTAAGGAAGGTGGAATTAAAGTATAGAACCAATCACCATGACATTGTGAAAATTCACCATGAGATTACAACAATTCATTCAACCAATGGTCAATATTAAGTGTGATATTAAGTGTGGATTAGATATGTTAGTGGTTGGTATGATGAGCATCCAATTGCTAAAAAATATCTTGCACCATGGGAGCTTGTTCAGTGGATGGTTGTAGAAAATTTTATTATCCATTTTCTCTCTTTGTCTACTTACAATTGTGAAAACATTCCATGTATTTTTCAACTTGATCATTGTTTGTTGGTAGAATATTGGTTGTAGTTTGAATTGATGCCAGAATTATAATCCCCTCTATTGGTTGGATACATTTCGCCTATGCTAATCAAGTAGAGATCATCTTGACTTCCATTTTGAAAGGAAAGGAGGTGGTGAAGAAATGATGCTTAAGTTTTTCCATACCAATAGTATGGAACCACATTAAATATTAGTAATTTATTAATATTAATAATCTTAGTAATAAACATAACCATTAATATAAGAATTATTGTTAAATATATTATTAATAATAAATATTAATAGACAAAAACAACATAGGAACAACTATACTAAATACATTAAGAATAGTAGGAAAACGAAAGGATGATGGGTACCTAGGCCATGAATTTTATATGAAGAAAATTGATACAAAGAACGTGTTGGAATGTTGGCCAATACTGAGAGGGGGGGTGGTACAAGCTGCCCTCGGTGACAAACAACCGCTCTCACCAGGACCTTCTTTCTCACAGGCCCGAAGAGTCGAAGAACTCTTCCAACTCCTCTCGAGAGTTCACGCTACCCAGTCACTCCTCCCACGATCTCCCCTCCACGTATCGGGAAATCGGAACTCGCAGATTCGCGAGTTCGATACTCACGAATCGGTCTTCCAATTCACCGAACCCCGATGGTCAAATAGTCAATGTTCACATTTTTCGGGGATTTCCCTATCAGGATATCGCCACTTGCGATGTCAAGCACCTAACTTTCCAAACTCCGAGTCCCGAGGTGTCGATCTCCTGACTCAATGCCACCTGGACTCCACTCGTACCTGTGGTCCCACACTGCCACGTCACCTTTGGGATTTCACAGATCGCGGATCCACGATGAAAGTTTTTTCTTGTTGTTTAAAACCCCGAACGCCGAATCCCGAACTCCGATGGGCGTTGGTCCTTCCAGGGCCAGGGGTTAACTTCCCTACAACTTCCCCACGATCCAACGATCAGCGGGATTTCACGATATTTCCCTGCGATCCTCGACCGTTAGATTCCTTCGCCTTGAAGATTTCTTCTGCCCCACTGTTTTTCTCAGTTCTAATCTCACCTTGGTCTATTCCCACAGTGTTCACAACAGAATTATCCCTCCTGAGCTTGATTTCTCCCACTCCGTCAACTGAAGGTTGGCACACTCCTTGCGCTCGACGTCCAATCACTCTCTAAGTGTTGGGCCTTCTGGACTCTGTGCACTTCCGGCAACAAAAATCCCTGCCTTCCTTTACTCAGACTTCCCACTAGGACTCCAACCTCGGCCTGCACTTATCCTGCACGACTCGAATAACCCAATTCAACTTTTGGGCAGATGAGAACAAGGGTTCAACTGTCTAGCCTCATCAACGCACTCTTTGCGGATGAATTCAACTGCACTCTATGCAGGAATCTCCTGGCTCAGACAGAGAAACAATTGAAACTCATTCTCCTCTCTCTCTCTCAAATTTCAAATCAACTATGAAATCACATACACAACATATCAAAGCAAATGCATGACAGAAAGAAAACATTCATGAGCATAATATAACACAGAGAAACAAAACAAATCACGAAGCTTAATCATAGACTTCTTTCTATTAATTCAATCTGTACATGGGTGTTCTTCACAGGTCCTCTTCTCTACTCTTCTCTTTTGAATTCTTCATCCCCCTACAATGATACAAAGGAGGGTGCCTATATTCCGTTTTCCCTCTCGAAATCTACAACTATTAATTCCACAATCAATTCCTATCTAACAGCATTAAAACTAATAAATGCCTTCCTATCTATAATACAATACAAGTGTGCTTCATTACATTAACTCATTAACTCATTAATGCTTGGTGCAATAATATCAAGGTAAAATTCAAAAAGAAGTTTTGCTGGCTTGTCCAGCTATCTTTCCACTCCACGCGCTGGCTCGCTTGATGAGTGAGTGATGCTCCTGGATCATACTCCTCGGCTCGAAATATTTCATGGGCTCCTGTCCATGAGCTCCTGCACAGTGTGACCATGTTTCTGTATCACTGCTTCTGTCTCCCAGCTGGCATCCTCCACTGGGTGATTCTTCCATTTCACCAGGTATTCAAAATACTGCTTTCTCCTGGTCTTCTTTCCATCTCGCCTATCCAGTATGCACTCCATCTGTGGATTCTGTGCAACTCGCAACTGCTTCTGCCACTAGATCACTAGTTCTTCAGCTCCAGCGTCTATTTCTCCAGCCCTGTATGGGTATAAATCCGACACATTGAAAAACGGAGATATCCCGATGCCATCCGAAAATTCAAGCTCGTATGCATTCTCCACGAATTTTTTCAGGACTCTGCATGGCCCAATTTTCTTCATCTTGAGCTTGTTATATGTTCCCCTTGGGAACCTTTCCTTCCTTAAGTGCGCCAGAACCATGTCCCCTACTTCAAACTGAAGTTGTCTCTTCCTCTGATCGGCTCTGTGCTTATACTCTTGATTTGCTTTCTGCAGTCGCTGCTTCACCTGCGTGTGAAGTTCCTCCATCACTTCAGCGAATTGTTCAGCATGAGTGCTGCTAGTTTCAGCCTGTCCTGACTCCGTGAGCTCAGAAACTCCCCTCGGCTGCGTCCCATACAAAATCTGAAACGGACTCTTTCCTGTACTCCAATTCACTGAATCATTGTATGCAAATTCTTCCTGTGGAAATATCTGGTCCCAACTGCTATGGTGCTCTGTCACCAAGCTTCTCAATAAATCCCCCAGACTTCTATTGACCACCTCTGTTTGTCCATCTGTCTGGGGGTGATAGGAAGAACTAAACACCAATTCAGTCCCCAACTTCTTCCATAGCGTCCTCCAGAAATGACCTATGAACTTCGTATCCCGATCCGAGACTATGCTTCTCGGCAATCCATGCAGTGTGATAATTTCTTTGAAAAACAAATTCGCGATGTGGGTCGCATCGCTGGTCTTATGACACGGTATCAAATGTGCCATCTTCGAAAACCTGTCTACCACCACAAATATGGAATCAAATCCTCTTTGCATTCTCGGCAAACCCAAAACAAAATCCATGCTAATGGCTTCCGATGGCCTTTCGGGAATAGGCAATGGATGATAGAACCCTGTGTTCTATTTTCGACCCTTTGCATGTTGACATATCCTGCACCTGTCAACAAACCGTTTGACATCAGCGTGCATGCCTCGCCAATGATACGATTCGCTCAACTTGACAAATGTCTTATCATGCCCAAAGTGACCTACTAAGCCTCCACTGTGTTTTTCTCTCACCAAATTCTCCCTCATGGAGAAATCTGGAATGCACAGCTGATTGCCCATGAACAACAATCCATCCTAGATGATATATTCCAGCCATGGTCTCTGATCCCTGAGAACTGGATTCTCAGTTGCCTCGTATGCTTCTGCAAAATCTGCATCACCTGCATACATGTCTTTCAGATTCTCAAAACCCAGTGTCTTGACTCTGAACTCCTGCAGCAACAAACATTTCCTCCTCAAAGCGTCAGCCACTTTGTTAGCAGTCCCCGAAATGTGTTTAATGACAAATGTGAAATTCTGCATGTACTCTACCCATTTCGCATGCTTTTGGTTCAACTTCTCATGTTGACTTATAAACTGCAAAGCATGGTTATCACTGTACAAAACAAATTCCTTGGGTATTAAGTAATTCCTCCACTTTTTCAATGCCTGTATGATGGCATAAAAATCCTTATCATACGTGGAGTACTTCATCTTGGCATCATCCAGCTTCTCGCTGTAATATGCAACAGGTCTGTCATCCTAACTCAAGGCCCCTCCAACAACATATCCGTTGGCGTCACATTTCACCTGAAACGTTTTCTGAAAGTCAGGCAACACCAACACTGGTTTCTCTATTATCTTCCGCTTCAACAAATTGAAGCTCCTCTCAGCCTCTGCTATCCAGTGAAAAAATTTATGCCGTTTCTTCACTGTGTCCATCATTTCTGCGCTAATTCCACTAAAATTTTGAATGAAATTTCGGTAGAAACTAGCTAACCCATGAAATATCCTTACCTCAAAAACATTCCTCGGCGATGGCCAATTCCTGATTACTTCTACCTTTTCAAGATCCATCTTCAATTCGTTCGCCGAGATTACAAACCCAAAATAAATGAGTTCTGTCTGCATGAACGAGCACTTCTTCAAATTGATCAGCAGCTTCTCCTGTTGTAGCTTCCTCATCACAATAGCTAAATGCCTCAACTGTTCAGCCTTGGTCTTGCTAAAAATCAATATGTCGTCTAGATACATGACCACAAATTTACCGATGAATTCCCGCAGGACTTCATTCATCAGTCTCATAAATGTGCTCGGCACATTTGTCAACCCAAACGGCATGACCAACCATTCGTACAAACCTTCGTTTGTTTTGAATGTTGTCTTCCATTCATCTCCCTCTCTCATCCGGATCTGATGATATCCTCTCTTTAGATCAATCTTCAAGAAACAATTTGCCCCACTCAGGCAATCCATCAAGTCATCCATTCTCGGTAGTGGAAATCTGTACCTGATGGTGATTTTATTTATTGCCCTGAAGTCTCTACACATCCTCCAGCCTCCATCCTTCTTCGGACTTAGTACTGTCGGAACAACACATGGACTGAGACTCTCCCTCACCAGTCCTTTGTCCAGCAAATCCTGCACTTGCCTTTTGAACTCCTCGTTCTCTTGAGGTGTCAACCTGTACGCTGCCTTGTTCGGTAAACTTGCCCCAGGTATGAGGTCGATATGGTGACTCACACTCCTCATCGGTGGCAAGGAATGAGGTAGTTCATCCACGATGATATCAGCAAACTCTCCCAGCAATTCTTAAATCTCGTCTGGTAAGTCATCCACTCTTGTGCTTGTCAGGACAATTCTCGGCTTCCTAACAACAAAGAATTGTGGATCTTCGTTCTTCTCCATCTCTGTGAGAAGTTCCTTCCCGCTCATTAGAAGTATCATGTTGCTCACTTCCAGCTTCACTTCTTTATCCTTTATCGGAAGCAATCTGTGTGTCCTCCCATCCTTCTCCAAGGTATATGTGTTCATTCTCCCATCATGAACCACATTTCTATCATATTTCCATGGTCTACCCAGCAATATATGACATACATCCATGGGAATAACATCACACAGAATCTCATCATGATAATTCCCAATCTTGAATTTAACTAAGCATTGTTTAGTGACACTTACCCGGTGTCCTTTTTGTAGCCACGAGACCTTATATGGACTTGGGTGCTTAGTCGTCTCCAGCTCCAATTTCTCCACCATCTCGGATGAAACGAGATTGTCGGTGCTTCCGCTGTCCACTATGACCTTGCATTTCCTATCCTTGGTTGTGGAAGCTGTCCTAAACAGTTTTCTCCTTTGCACTGAGTTGTCCACCTCTTTCTCGGGTGTCAAAAGAATTTTATGCGTTCCAAGTGATCTTCCGCTGTCTGCATATTCGTTCTCAGCATCACGCCTCTGTGCCTCAGTGATGTGAGCTTCACTTTTGTCCGCCTTCCTATCTGGATAGTCCACGACTTTATGTCCGTCTTTTCCACATGTAAAACATGTGATGTCTCCTCCTCTGCCTCTTCCTCTACCTCGGGTACGAGGAAAAGTGTTCACGTCGGCATATCCGTCGCCCTGCTCTGTATGCTGCCTCCTCGGCTCAACATTTTGCTGCCTCTGCTGTGAGGTTCCACCCCTCTTAGCCTTACCCTGAGGTTTCTTCCAATCCTCCCTAGGCTTCTTTGTTCTTTCCTGGGCAACTTCCTTGCCTCTGGGCTGACTCCTGGCTCGCCCTCGCTGACCTTGCTTGCGACTCAGATTCTCCTCGGATTTCAGAGCCATCTGGTACGCATCCTCAACTGTTCGGATGGTAACCATACTCAATTCATCCTGAATGTCATACCTCAGACCATTCAGGTATCTTTCCACCTTTTCGTCATCACTCTCCCGATGACCAGCTCAAATGTTGAGCCTGTAGAACTCCTCGGTGTATTCCTTTACCATCATCAACTTCTGTCTCAGGTTTTGCATCCGCCTGAACAGTGTGATCTGGTAATCTCTGGGGATGAATTTCTCTTTCATCTTCGCGATCATCCGATCCCAGCTCTTAATTTTCTGTTTTCCTTTGCAGCGCCTATCTGCCTGCAACTCATCCCACCATAAGGCTGCATGTCCCTTCATCTTGGTTACAGCATGCCTTACCTTCTTGTCCTCTTCGATATCTTTGTAATCGAAGTAGGTGTCGAGTGCCCGGATCCAATCCAGCAACTCCTCTGCATTCAGACTCCCCTCATAGACGGGAATGTCCATCTTGGTCTTTGAGCTCATCCTGGCGATAGCTCTTATCAATCTTTCTGTTCAGGCATCTTCTGCTGAGACCTCTTCTGCATCGTGTCCAACTTCCTCTTCAACCTCGGAATCACTGAACTCTCCAGTTCCAACTCCGCACCTTTGGGTGGTCTCCATCTCTTCAAGTCTCACCCTGAGACCTCGTATCTGTCGTTCCATCTCTGGATTCCCTGCTGGCCTACCTCTTCTTCGCGCGTCCCTGTCTTCTCGATCAGGTGACTGCCTTTCTCTTCTGGGCGACATTGTGTCTTCTCTCCTCCGCTTCAGAAAGAAAGAGTCTTCCCGCTCTCATACCACTCTGACGCAAGTCGTGTGTATCAGAGTGCTTTCCCTTTCTCCTTCCCTTCTCTCGCCTGAAATGTACAGACAAGATTTCAGGCTCTGATACCACTCTGGTACAAGTTGCCCTCTGCGACAACCACTCTCACCAGGACCTTCTTTCTCACAGGCCCGAAGAGTCGAAGAACTCTTCCAACTCCTCTCGGGAGTTCACTTTACCCACGGTCACTCCTCCGGCGATCTCCCCTCCGCGTATCGGGAAATCGAAACTCGCAGATTCACGAGTTCGATACTCATGAATTGGTCTTCCAATTCACCGAATCCCGATGGTCAAATAGTCAACGTTCCCATTTGTCGGGGATTTCCCTATCGGGATATCGCCACTTGCGATGTCAAGCACCTGACTTTCCAAACTCCGAGTCCCGAGGTGCCTATCTCTCGACTCAATGCCACCTGGACTCCACTCGTACCTGTGGTCCCACACTGCCACGTCACCTTCGAAATTTCGCGGATCGCGGATCCATGATGCAAGTTTTTTCTTGTTGTTGAAAACCTCGAACGTCGAATCTCGAACTCCGATGGGCATTGGTCCTTCCAGTGCCAGGGGTTAACTTCCCTACAACTTCCCCACGATCCAACGATCAGCGGGATTTCATGATATTTCCCTGCGATCCTCGACCGTCAGATTCCTTCGCCTTGAAGATTTCTTCTGCCCCACTGTTTTTCTCAGTTCTAATCTCACCTGGGTCTATTCCCACAGTGTTCACAACAAAACTATCCCTCTTGAGATTGATTTCTCACACTCCTTCAACTGAAGGTTGGCGTACTCCTTGCACTCGATGTCCAATCACTCTCTAAGTGTTGGGCCTTCTCGACTCTGTGCACTTCCGGCAACAAAAATCCCTGCCTTCCTTTACTCAGACTTCCCACTGAGAGTCCAACCTCGGCCTCCACTTATCCTGCACGACTCGAATAACCCAATTCAACTTCTGGGAAGATGAGAACAAGGGTTCAACTGTCTAGCCTCATCAACGCACTCTTTGCGGATGAATTCAAATGCACTCTATGCAGGAATCTCCTGGCTCAGACAGAGAAACAATTGAAACTCATTCTCCTCTCTCTCTCTCAAATTTCAAATCAACTATGAAATCACATACACAGCATATCAAAGCAAATGCATGACAGAAAGAAAACATTCATGAGCATAATATAACACAGAGAAAGAACACAAACCACGAAGCTGAATCAAAGACTTATTTCTATTAATTCAATCTATACATGGGTGTTCTTCACAGGTCCTCTGCTATGCTCTTCTCTTCTGAATGCTTCATCCCCCTACAATGATACAAAGGAGGGTGCCTATATTCCGTTTTCCCTATCGAAATCTACAACTATTAATTCCACAATCAATTCCTATCTAACAGCATTAAAACTAATAAATGTCTTCCTATCTATAATACAATACAAGTGCGCTTCATTACATTAACTCATTAATGCTTGGCGCAATAATATCAAGGTAAAATTCAAAAAGAAGTTTTGCTGGCTTGTCCAGCTGTCTTTCCACTCCACGCACTCGCTCGCTTGATGAGTGAGTGATGCTCCTGCATGAGGGGGTGAACCAATAATTATTTATTTTCAATATTTTTAATAATAATTAATTGTTAGTCACAATAATTGATCAACAAGAATGGACTGAATACAAATTAAATATAACAATTACAAAAAGTACAAATTACAATTGTGTGAGAGACACCAATATGTCTTTATCTGAGCACCAAATTAGGGAGACACAAATCCCCCATTTCAGAGCACCAAATCTTGGAAGCACCAACTTCTTGTTTCATAGAACCAACTCTAGGAAACACCAAGTCCTTGTTTTCAAGCACCAACTTGAGAAAGAACCAAATCCCTTGTTTTCAAGCACCAACTCCCTTGATTTACAAGCTTCAACCTGCAGAGGAATGTAATACTCCCGAGCTCCTCCCTACCACCCCCACTTCATGAGTGTATTCATCATACCATCTTGGAATCCGTTTCATTTTTTTGATCTTCTGATGTAGACCACAGAGACATAATATTTCCACCACAATTTCTGGTTTATATAGTATTTCAATAGGTATGAATTTGAACCATTGTGTCATTTAATAATGAACCATTCCACCTCTTCATTTAATCAACATTAATAGTGACATTTATGTTTTATTTATATTTTATTTTAATTTTAAAAGACTTCAAATCCATTCTAAGTCATTTTATCATTTTATTCCTTCATAGATTGTTTTCTTGTTTTTGGATTCAAATTATGCAAATAGGAGATTCCTTCAATCCACGTTCCTTGTGACCGCGAGCTTGAAACCAAGGGCTTATCCACTCTAAGTGTTGCTCTTTTAACACTTTCTCTTTCCTACCTTATTCTTCTACATAGGACTTTACTCAAATTTCCGAGGGCACATTTACTTCTAGGCCCTTGACGCCCCTAATCAACTCCTTTAGCTTATCATGAGACCAGTGTTGAAATGTAGTCCTACAAAATTCAGTGTTTTAGCTAGTAAGAGAGCCTAGAAATCCTCGGAGGCCAGAATGTCAAAGTGATGTGGCATGATGACATCTCATAGGTTGATGTGGACCCATGGTATGTGTTCCACATGTCATCAATTTCCTGATATGGTCATGCTAATGTGGAGCCACGTGTCACATTGATTAGTGACTCTTAAAGAGCTTATGTTCCAAATGTTCCTTGACACTTGTCACTAGTTGATTGGGCCATGTGTCATCTATTTTGTCTACCACATGTCCCCGACGTTAATCATTTCTCTATAATTCTTGATAAAATGATCATGATAAAAAACTAGGATTTCAACCGATATTCTTATCAGATTGGACGATTGGCGAGATTTCATGATTTTGATACTTTGATATTTTGTTCCTCTCCCTTGTCTCCAATATCGCCAAATTCCTTAAGTTGTAGTGTGATATCCCAAAAAATAAAGTATTGTTTAAATTTAAAATTGGTTGGAAATGATTCCATTTTTAGTAAATTCGAATTTGGAAAATTTTTGCCAATTATGGCAATTCCAAATTTCGAATTTGATAATTGTAATAAATTATTATGAATGTTGGACAGAGATTGGATTTGACCCAACTAACTATTTAACTGTGACACTTGTATGAAAACAAAATATTTTGTATTAATTGCAGGAGACAAATGGAACAACGATGTTAAAAATCATTTGGCCGTGAGTCCATGAGTGGGGAACATGTTGGAACTACCTCTCGACTCATTGTTACAAGTGGAAAATCAGATATTTGGCCATTGACAGCCCCTGAAAATCAGGGATTTAGAAAGCCATGAAAATTCCCAAGGGGGGAATAAAGGCCTAGGCAAAGAGGGACTGTTTTATTATATAGCATATGTGAGGAGGGAGGACACTGTCTAGTATGTTGGGGAAATGAGACTATGGATTTTCTTACTGTTATGAACACTACGGATTGAGTGTGAGATAAGAGGAACCTGCTGGAGTTGAAGGACATTGTTGAGGAGGAGTTTTCCAAGTTCATCCTCATGGATTCATGGTTAGGCTAGGGGGTGAATCGGGCAAGTAAAATTGCTACCTATTATATGGTTGGGAGGAACATGGTTGTTCCCATTTGTTATCCGACAACTGTTCAGATATGTTATCCTATTGTTTCTTTGGTAGAATGATATATGATTTGACATCTAGTGGAAGGTATCTAGAAGTATGATTATGGACTCAAATCAAATCTGATCGAATGTTGTTTGACTTAAGGGCTTACATAATGCTTCTAAATTGGAATTTAGACATATTAACTCTATTGATTAAATTTGTGGAATGAATGTTATTTTCATTTGATATAATAGCTGAAAGAGAATATCTCGATAATGATGGAAGAGGTAGTTCTACAGATTAGGTTATTGTTGTAGTAGATTAAACTATATGATAAACCCTTACAGGTTAAGTACTTGCATTGAATAAACTTTCTATTTATCTTAGCTAGCAATAGAATTGTAATATGGAAAAGTTAAGAAATGCATGTAAATTTAGAATACCAATACTGTATAACTTTGAACATCATAGGCACGGGATGGTGAAGTATAGGAAACCAGCTGAAGGGATAGTAGTTTCCTATAGTTTTGTAGATAAATACAAAGAGTGGTATTATCTAATCAAGCGTATCCTACAGAGCAAATTGCCCAAACAATACTTAATATGAAATGACATAATGAATATACCTGTATATATATTTATGAATGAATATATATATATATATATATATATGAACTATACAAATGATTATATATGTATAAATTATATATATAAATATTATGTGTATATGAATAAGATGCTTGTATAGGATTACTATTCCATTCGAATTATAAATCATTCATATAACAAGTCTTACCGAGACTCGAAAAGTAGGAGTAATTCCAACAAGTCTTCCATTTTTTTAGGCTACGCAAAACAGTGTACAGTTCTTAATTATCTCATAGAAAATTATAAAGGAATGTATCTCGATACAATTTATAGTGCAAAGACTATCTAGATTTAACCACCGTAACCACATGGTTGAAAGGACATCGATAAACTCTATTAATAAGGAGAAATAAAAGGTCTATATGCCCACAGGCTTGGAGCAAATAAATACAATAATGTTTTATGCCAATAGTACATGAGAAAAGTATTGCAATTCAAATTCTTGAAAACTTTCTTTTGTTTCCAAGGACGGACAGTTACTCAAGTGAGTCCCCAACCTTACGAATTACCATGCTTATAAAGTTCAAAATAAGAATCTCTTGTCAATAGGGGTTTTTCCTTATTGTTTTTCTTAAAAAATGAATTGTACAGTAAAGTAGTTGCTACAGACATCTGGTATAAAATTCCATGATACCTCTACCCCAAGACAAACCCTTTCTTCCAATAGAACCTGAGTGCATTTTTCCTAAAAAAACATGCTGTAAAATGAAACCTGAGTACATGCACGGGAGACTGTCTGAAAGGGTCTGGAGACTTCGAATGTGCACAAGCCTGTAAAGGAATCAGGAGAAATTTTTAATTAGGGTTTAAGTCGACATTAAATGAATTCAAAGATGGTATACAATACAATCACTCAGACAAAATGATTTCAAAGAAGTAATGCAAATAAGTGTAAAGTTTTCACTTAGCTTGCGATGTTGGAACAACGTCGTCCTCTCGCCTTATATCAGTGAGGTATTCACCCACGAACCCAATGGGTGGAGCAGACCAACTATCATCTGATGGGTACCCTCACAGTTAAAGTAAAAGGGTCCAATCATTAGATCATATAAATCCAACCTAATTAATAAATTCAGAAAGGACATAAATAAGAAATAATCGCAAACCATAACCATAAGTAGCTCACAGTATGAAATGTACTCCACAATGAATGTATAATTTTGAGTTACAGACAATGCTAGGGAATTCTGCCCTCTTATTTTTAAAAATAATCACAGGAATGGAAGACCTAGAACATTGTGGAAATTCACTAAGGGTCCTTTTTCTCCCAAAATGAATTACACAGTGGGGATCAAAATTTCATTTATCTCCTCATACAAGCACAAATAGGACTGTGGATTAATCCCTGACTTAAGAAAATCTTACATAGTAGCCAAGAAACATGACACAGTGTAGAGAGTTCAACTATGACTTCATTATCTTGAACATAAGGGTACAAGTTAAACCATCTTGAATCTACAAAGAATACAGTTGAATATAAACAATAATAAGTTGAAGCGGCAAGAGCAAATCCCTCACCTAGACATAGAACCCTCACGAGGAAATCTTCGGGTTGCATAGGGATATTGACATTGGGTTTGTTCAGGAGCAGTCTTGATAAAAGTTAATCCATGGTGTGGAACATTTCAAGTATGTCACGATCAGATAATATACGAGGTTACACCTCAGGCAAACTACTAAGGTATTGTTGGTTGATAAGAACCCTGTTATTATTCTTGAAACCCTTCCCAAACTTGATAACCAGAAAAATTCCTAATGGAATCTGGAGTAGTGACTGCCTACCTCATGGGAAAGGTAAAAGAAACCCTAAGTCGCCACTACTTAACTATCCATAGCACAGAAGATACTCTAGTGAGATTCCTTCGCAAAGAGGAAGAAACTCACCAACCAAATGATAGGAATGAAATGAAAATGAAAATGGATTTCAGAGGGGGTTGGTATTGTGAAAACACTAGAGAGACGCAAACCCTTAAAGCCTTCGGAAAACCTTGAACCAAGACCGGAGGGACGAGACACTATGATAACTACCTTTAAAGAAAAAATATAACTAGTCTCATACAAGTGCAAGATGTGAATGGAGGTGGCTCTTACCTATACAATGCAGTAGGGGCACGGGACATCTGGGGTTTTCTCTACTGACACTCAGGATGAGACATACAACTGTGCTCGTAATAGAGAGGAATAACAAATATCGTGTAGGGTAAAACACCCCAAATTGATTCACAAGGAAACATAACAATGGTCTGTCTCGGTAACTACCTGAAATGGTTTAGAGAAGACTTCATTTTAGTACTACACCATGTGACATGGCAGAGGTGGTCGGTCTACATTGGTCACAATGACCAATAAATAACTCCTAGTACTGTAACCTTTAATGGATTTACAGGAAATTTAAGTTTACATGTGACACTCCTGTCCCATCTTCTTCTCCTTTTATTTAAGGATGTGAAGTGCAGTTAACTAGGTTCATGCCCTTTTCTAATTCACCCCTCCCGTTCAGGCGACGTTGTTACCTTACAGACCTGTCATCCTCTCAGTTCAGAGGATTAACTAATTCGTCAGGAAAGTGTAACGATTTCCTGACAGGTGGATAACCAGTTAATAGGTAACTAACAACTAAGTTAAACCACTACCAAGGTGCTCAAGACTAGTACTTGATCATGTAAAAGTAATGTATTATCCCTTTGTTTTAAACTTGAAGTGATATGATTGAAGAATTGTTCCTTTAACAAAGGTGTAAGTGCATAAACCTTATAGGTCACGAGTTGTGACCATACTCAAGGGTGAGGGTGTTGTCTCGTGAATAACCCCCCTTGTTTACCAATACTAAGGGTTATGTATACAGAGGAGATGAATTTAAAGGCCTTAAAATAATGTGGATAATTCTTTTAAATATGGGAATTGGTAACACTATATGAAAAGGGATGCCAATAGTATAAGTCTTGTAGGTTACTAACCATTAGTAATATTTAGAATATGCGAGGGTATAGTATTTTTACCCTGACCCTTATGGGTAGATTTTTCTTATGTAGTGTTAAATAATTCAGAAGGGAAATCAGGAATATTATAAAGTCAGAATGTCATATTGATAACTGGTAAAGAGAAAATATCATGATACAATTATTGATGATGTGTACCTGTATGCAGTAACTATAATTATTTTGTGTTAAGTTGTCGAAAAAGAAGAGGTTTAAAGTCTTGAGATTTTTTATTTTTTTTTATCATTTATTTTGGTAAATTTGGGGAACATTACATCTAGAGTCCTGAAACTTACGTTATCCTTCCACTACTTGATCTAACTGTTGAAAATGATTGGCACGAACGGATGGTTGAGATTTTTTTTTATTTTAAGGTGAGATAGACGATCCTTGTTGATATAGCTCCTCGATCCAACAAGACATATTTCTTCTTGATTCAATGATGAATATTTATCCCAAAATTGAAAAGAGAACAATCAAGATTCCATGATCCTTTACAAAGGATCTCTATCTGCACAACACTCTAGCTTCTGTGCGATCTATGCAATGTTATTTCTCTTGATATTTTGTTTCCTCCCATGCATTCTTATACATATCCAAAAATCCATATTTCTTCTTGATTCAACGGTGGAGATTTCACCCAAAATTGAAAAGGGAATGATCATGAGTCCATGATAATTTACAAAGGATCTCTATCTTACAACACTCTAGCTTTTGTGCAATATCTGCAATGTTATTTCCCTTGATATTTTGTTTCCTACCATGCATTCTTATACATACTTTTTCCATGGATGATATCAATGAAAAGTGATATTTCTTCTGCACAATCTTTGTAATGTTATTTCTCCTAAGATTTTCTTTCATCTTGCACATTCTACTATATAATTTTTCCGTGGTTGTATCAATGACAATCGATCTTCCAACAATCTCCCCCTTTGAAATTGATGGAAACATAGTAAAACCTTTACTCGAAATCGTATCCCCCCTTTTTTGTTTTACTGCTTGTTTTATTGCGTATCCTCCCCCTTTGACAACAATAGTAGAAGGGATATTCCTGCACTCTCCCTAAGATGATGCTCCCCCCGTGCATGTGCTCCCCATTTCTGATGAATCTTTTGCATTTTTAATAAGGTATGGGAATTACTCCCACTTTCTATCGAAGATTTTCAAAATCACTTCTCGGTAGAGGTTTTGTGAATATGTTTTCAATTTTATCTTTAGTATCAACATATTTCACTCTGACTCTCTTTTGAGAAACCTAATCTCTCAAAAAATGGTATTTAATTGAGATATGTTTGGTCTTAGAGTGCATAAAAAAATTCTTAGAGAGGTTTATATCATCTGTATTGTCATAGTTAAGAAGAATTGGATGATCATACTTTACTTGTAGGTATTATAGGGTTTGTTTGTCCAAATTTCTTGAGTGCACTAGGTGGAAACAACAATATATTCAGCTTCTAATGTGGATAATGATACAAATGTTTACTTCTTACTTAGCCATGATACTAGACACTTTCCTAGGAACAATGCTCCTCCACTAGTAATCTTTTTGTCATCCAGACTAACGACCCAATATGCATCAGTATATGTTGTTAAGGTGAACTATTCTTCTTTTGAACACCATAATCCAAAATCCAAGGCTCTTTTTAGATATATGCAAATCCTTTTTATTGTCTTCATATGAGTCTATTTAGGTGCCGATTGAAATATTTCATATTTAAGAGGGGGTTGGTATTGTGAAAACACTAGAGAGACGCAAACCCTTAAAGCCTTTGGAAAAACTTGAACCAAGACCGGACGGACGAGACACTATGATAACTACCTTTAAAGAAAAACATATAACTAGTCTCATACAAGTGCAAAATGTGAATGGAGGTGGCTCTTACCTATACAATGCAGTAGGGGCACGGGACATCTGGGGTTTTCTCTACTGACACTCAGGATGAGACATACAACTGTGCTCGTAATAGAGAGGAATAACAGATATCGCGTAGGGTAAAACACCCCAAATTGATTCACAGGGAAACATAACAATGGTCTGTCTCGGTAACTACCTGAAATGGTTTAGAGAAGACTTCATTTTAGTACTACACCATGTGACATGGCAGAGGTGGTCGGTCTACATTGGTCACAATGACCAATAAATAACTCCTAGTACTGCAACCTTTAATGGATTTACAGGAAATTTAAGTTTACATGTGACACTCTTGTCCCATCTTCTTCTCCTTTTATTTAAGGATGTGAAGTGCAGTTAACTAGGTTCATGCCCTTTTCTAATTCACCCCTCCCGTTCAGGCGACGTTGTTACCTTACAGACCTGTCATCCTCTCAGTTCAGAGGATTAACTAATTCGTCAGGAAAGTGTAACGATTTCCTGACAGGTGGATAACCAGTTAATAGGTAACTAACAACTAAGTTAAACCACTACCAAGGTGCTCAAGACTAGTACTTGATCATGTAAAAGTAATGTATTATCCCTTTGTTTTAAACTTGAAGTGATATGATTGAAGAATTGTTCCTTTAACAAAGGTGTAAGTGCATAAACCTTATAGGTCACGAGTTGTGACCATACTCAAGGGTGAGGGTGTTGTCTCGTGAATAACCCCCCTTGTTTACCAATACTAAGGGTTATGTATACAGAGGAGATGAATTTAAAGGCCTTAAAATAATGTGGATAATTCTTTTAAATATGGGAATTGGTAACACTATATGAAAAGGGATGCCAATAGTATAAGTCTTGTAGGTTACTAACCATTAGTAATATTTAGAATATGCGAGGGTATAGTATTTTTACCCTGACCCTTATGGGTAGATTTTTCTTATGTAGTGTTAAATAATTCAGAAGGGAAATCAGGAATATTATAAAGTCAGAATGTCATATTGATAACTGGTAAAGAGAAAATATCATGATACAATTATTGATGATGTGTACCTGTATGCAGTAACTATAATTATTTTGTGTTAAGTTGTCGAAAAAGAAGAGGTTTAAAGTCTTGAGATTTTTTATTTTTTTTTATCATTTATTTTGGTAAATTTGGGGAACATTACATCTAGAGTCCTGAAACTTACGTTATCCTTCCACTACTTGATCTAACTGTTGAAAATGATTGGCACGAACGGATGGTTGAGATTTTTTTTTATTTTAAGGTGAGATAGACGATCCTTGTTGATATAGCTCCTCGATCCAACAAGACATATTTCTTCTTGATTCAATGATGAATATTTATCCCAAAATTGAAAAGAGAACAATCAAGATTCCATGATCCTTTACAAAGGATCTCTATCTGCACAACACTCTAGCTTCTGTGCGATCTATGCAATGTTATTTCTCTTGATATTTTGTTTCCTCCCATGCATTCTTATACATATCCAAAAATCCATATTTCTTCTTGATTCAACGGTGGAGATTTCACCCAAAATTGAAAAGGGAATGATCATGAGTCCATGATAATTTACAAAGGATCTCTATCTTACAACACTCTAGCTTTTGTGCAATATCTGCAATGTTATTTCCCTTGATATTTTGTTTCCTACCATGCATTCTTATACATACTTTTTCCATGGATGATATCAATGAAAAGTGATATTTCTTCTGCACAATCTTTGTAATGTTATTTCTCCTAAGATTTTCTTTCATCTTGCACATTCTACTATATAATTTTTCCGTGGTTGTATCAATGACAATCGATCTTCCAACAATCTCCCCCTTTGAAATTGATGGAAACATAGTAAAACCTTTACTCGAAATCGTATCCCCCCTTTTTTGTTTTACTGCTTGTTTTATTGCGTATCCTCCCCCTTTGACAACAATAGTAGAAGGGATATTCCTGCACTCTCCCTAAGATGATGCTCCCCCCGTGCATGTGCTCCCCATTTCTGATGAATCTTTTGCATTTTTAATAAGGTATGGGAATTACTCCCACTTTCTATCGAAGATTTTCAAAATCACTTCTCGGTAGAGGTTTTGTGAATATGTTTTCAATTTTATCTTTAGTATCAACATATTTCACTCTGACTCTCTTTTGAGAAACCTAATCTCTCAAAAAATGGTATTTAATTGAGATATGTTTGGTCTTAGAGTGCATAAAAAAATTCTTAGAGAGGTTTATATCATCTGTATTGTCATAGTTAAGAAGAATTGGATGATCATACTTTACTTGTAGGTATTATAGGGTTTGTTTCATCCAAATTTCTTGAGTGCACTAGGTGGAAACAACAATATATTCAACTTCTAATGTGGATAATGATACAGATGTTTACTTCTTACTTAGCCATGATACTAGACACTTTCCTAGGAACAATGCTCCTCCACTAGTAATCTTTTTGTCATCTAGACTAACGACCCAATATGCATCAGTATATGTTGTTAAGGTGAACTATTCTTCTTTTGAATACCATAATCCAAAATCCAAGGCTCCTTTTAGATATATGCAAATCCTTTTTATTGTCTTCATATGAGTCTATTTAGGTGCCGATTGAAATATTTCGACTACCCCTACCACTTGCATGATATCTGGTATTGGTGTTGTTTCATATAATAGACTACAAATTATTGATCTATACATGGTCTGGTATACTTCTAATGATTCACCATATTTACTTTGTTTTCATCCTGTGATCATAAGAGTGCTCATTGGTTCACAATATTCCATGTGGAATTTATTCAAAGTTTCTTTAATCTATTTAGTCTGGGATAAGGATATGCCTTTGTCTAATTGTAAAACTTGTAAACCCAAGAAAAATTTCAGTTCACCTAGCATAGACATCTCAAATTATTTATGCACTTGTGTAACAAATCCTTTCTTTATTATAGTCAAATTACTTCCAAAAATGATATCATCCACATATACCACAACAAAAATTATATTTTTTTCTTCAATTTTGATATATAGGTTATTGTCAGTAGTCCCTATCTTGTATCCTTGTTGTTGTAGATAATAATCAAGCCTTCAGAACCATGACCTGGGATCTTGTTTAATACCATACAGAGCCTTTTTTAGTTTACATACATAATATTCATTTTTTGTTAACATGAACCCTTCACGTTGTTATATATAAAATTCTTCTTTGTGGTTTCCATTTAAGAATGATGATTTGACATCCATTTGATATACTTTAAAAATTTTGAAACATGTAAATGCCAAGAACATTCTAATAGCTTCAAGTCTAGCTAATGGGGAAAATGTTTCTTCAAAATCTATTACTTCAAAGTGAGTATATCCATTGCATACTAATATGGCCTTATCCTTTATGATTTGTCCTTTTTCCTTAATCTTATTCTTGAAAATCTATTTGGTTCCTACCACATTTTTATCTTTAGGTCTTGGGACAAGTTTTGAGGTATGATTTCTGTGAATTTAATAAAGTTCATAATTCATTGTTTTTCTCCAATCTTCACTCTTCTTGGATTATGAAAATGATTTGGGTTCTACAAGAGAAACAATTTCCTGTTCTTATTCAAATGTAAGTTTTCTTGTAGTTTCTACTACCACACTTTTATTGTAACAACCCCAATCGTTATGATTACAAGAAGAGATAAATGCACAATTTGTTTTTGAAAAAAGGAAGACGACAACGATTAAATCTAAAAAACACATTTTACAATGAGCCCCACGCCCGCAGAATAGGCTAAAAACAACTATGACTCCACGACTAGCACAAAAGAAACTGGCTGAAACATGCATAAATCAATAGATAGAAACGACTACCCACCCGACACAAACATGACAATGCCTACAAGCTAAAGGACAACATCCATCGTCCCAACACAATGGCCTTGACGATCAGTAACTGGAAACCTCTACTACGCGCAAACCAAAACGTGTTAAGGCATTGAAACCAAGTGCCAACATCAATTACAATGAACAACAATGCTCACTTGGAAGGCACCGGCTCTGGCCACATTATCAGTCACCTCTATCCAATAGGGCGTGCCATGATCCCCTCATCAGGACTCATGACATCCCCAAGTGATAGGTGTGGTGATAACCCTGGCACTACCTAACCTATCTGGACCAAGGACTCTAGTTGAATCCAACTCGCAAGGAGCCGAGTTGCTGACAAGAGTACTACACCCACACCCCACATAACAGGTCGATAAGACACAGGAGGACGTTAATCGAAGAAAACACAAGCTAATTAATCAACCATTAATCAAGTCTATATACAACCCCAACCATTAATCAAGTCTATATAGTCAATAATTATGATCTAAATTAACACTAATTACAATTCTAATTTAGCTAGTCTAACTCACAATTAGTCAATGATTTACAAACCTAACTTAACATTACATCCAGATCTAGTTTAGTGAGTCTAAATTGCAAATTAGACATCAATTACAATCAATTTTTACATTAATTACCAATCTAATTCAACATGTCTAAATTACAACTAATCAATAATTTGGGAATCTAATTAAACAAAAATACCAATATATACCATATTAACAATATCGATATATAATGATTTTAAATATAACATTTAATAACAAGATTTACTTCCAACAAGTAGTCTAGCAATATGAACAGTATTAAGTTTAGCCAATTATCAATTAATCACTAAGCTGTTGAGTAAAAACAAGTTTAACCATAACAAAATTAGCTATTCATTAAAAGCGCCACTGCTATCTGACCAAGGCATGAATCCTTGTGCACGAAAATAAAAGGTATCTCATTGCTGACTAAAATAACTATGAACAAATGTGAAATTACAACTAAGACTAACAATCACATGCTACAGGCTCCATATTAACTATTGAAGAGGCTATCTAAAATCATTGACTATCTATCAATGATAAGGTTGTCCAAAGGTAGTAGCTTCCATTGAAGGGTATGTAGTAGATGCCTAAATGAATGGTACGCTATGTGAACTAAAATGGAATAACACTAAAGATAAATGTATAAACCGTTGTCTTGGTTATGTTCAGTACAGGTAAAAATGTTATCCCAAAGAAACCAGAGCCTACATAATTATCTCAATCTGTCACCAACATGTGAAAGTGACCGAAGTCACATCCCTCAATCTGGAATTGAAATCGTAATCATTCTTAATCGAGAAGCGCATGGTCAAGAGGGTTGGTGTAGATAAATCAATTCAGGTCATACAATCATCTGACAAAGGAGAAGCACATTCATGCAGATGTATCAATTTTCTATATATGTTTATGAGAACTCTAAAGCAGGATTCCCTGGCATCTATTTGTTTCTCACCATGCTTGCAAACTACAAACTTTCACATTCTGCAAAGTTGACCACATTTGTTCCTCCTACACAAGATACAGCCTTCGGATTTTCAAGTTTGTAGTGATTGACACATGGTACAATGAGTTTTGTTTATCTAATACCATGCAATCTATCATGGACACATCACAGGTAGTTCTTCTTTCAAGAATTCTTTGGATATTTCATCTGCGAATTATTTCGATAAGAAATTGGAATTTCTCCTCCCAATCAAATGGACTCTCGCAGTCTCTCGGTGTCCTTCCCATTCTGTACTAATAAGTGGCCACACGAAAGGATTTGGGGGAGGTAAGAAATCAACATTTACCTGATGTTTCTATAGAAGACAAGCTTCCAACGCAGTCATAAAGGTAAATAAAAAAAACACCCACCAATATACCCCCATTAACTAGTAAGGCACAAGCAATTCATAAAGGAGAAAAATATTCTAGATATATAAATTTGTCGGGAAAAATTCACCCCCAAATCAAACGAGATGCAATCTTAATCAAGCAATGATTGCACTCTAACAATGGGAAAATCACGGTCTTAATTAGTGGTGAAAAACACAATGCAATATAACCAGCAATGGATACGCATCGATAATAAAAACGTAGATCCAAGAGATCCGGCAATGGAAACACCTTCATAAATAGGAGATAAATAATTCAATCGTAACTGAAAACCGACATCCATTTCTAAATGAATAAATCTTCTCTAACATTAAAATCGAATTGGGTAGTAAATTTGTGGGTAAATTTTATAGTAGCGGGTTAAATCACACAGGTGAATGTTGTCAACAGTCAAGAAGAACGGAGGTTTAACAGAAGAAAAAAATGCAGAAATTAAATGCCATTGAATCACAGGAAATGCAGAGTGAAATCTTGGAGTAATGGAAGATCAGAAGTAAGGAAAAAACGACAAAAATTGCCAAGAGATACATTATAAACTCAGCCTTAACTAACTACGAGGAAGGATATTAAACACAGGGATCAACGTAGTGGATCATAAGCAGTTTGTTGCGGAAATAAAAACCACCACAGAGGTAATCAACACAGCAAGGTGAAAGACTAACTCAACCATGAACATTCAACAGGGTTAGACAACTAGGTAGAAACATCCTTCGCTCATCATCCACGCACAGAAAAGTAGGGCATTAGGATCTATAGGTATATTAACACTGAAGTGATGACCATCGATCCGGCTCCTGGACGAATGGTTAAGAGAGGATTGATTAGCTAGGGATGAGGGTGAAGTAAGAAGCAAAAACACATAACAAAATCAATAAACCATAGGACGATCATGAAATGTAGGGGTCGAAAGCCAAGGGAATCAATCAAAAATGAGCTTAAGGATATGGGGGAGTCAATCATTTTCTTTACCCAATTAAAAATACGAAACTAAAAGATTAAAGTATACTAATAATCTACCATGCAGAAATAAAGGAAGTGTATCATATCCCAAGTCACCCACTCTAATTTGTAGTCCCACGCGCTTCATGCATCTCCTACTTTCTAACCAATGAGACTTCATCGGTACCTCTCAACCAATGTTAGGGATACTCTTATTCCCCCTTATCCCCTCGAGCTACAAAAGGGCCACACACACTAAAATAGAGAGTCATTAGCTCCCATCTCGCCTTGCAAGGCCAATCTACCACTCCTCACCGAGCTGGGTATCCCAACTCCCACAAGCTAAGTCAGTCAAGTCTAAAATTTTGTAGCGTAACATTACGCATAACAAAAGAGATCCATTATCCTTCTCCTCCCTCCATCATATAGAGTTTCAAAGTCCTTTAGTTTCCCAATTTCCCATTTAATTTATTTTTCAACAATTTAATTCATAAAATCCTCCCAGTACATGTGTCACCCATCCCCTTCATTGCACCATAAATTAATTTCATTCATTAATTAATTACTCATGTTTCCCTCACCCACCTAAAATGAATCAATTACCCCCTTTTCATGACATGATTAATGATGATTATAATTCTTATTTATTTATTTATATTTTTATTTTTATATAATTGGATATATATATATATATATATATATATTATCACAAGTATCGCTTAGACCTAGACTTTATTTTCCTAGGCTGGGCAACATTTTATTAGGGAAATTGCTTTAAATCCTTCTCATCACATTATTAGTTCTAAGGCCATATATGTTCATTCATTTATTAATTAGCAACGCGATGTGCCATTCATGACGTACTAGGTGCTCCAAGGGTGTCACTCTCCCCATTCTATTTCCCTTGTGGGACATGCCCTTCAGGATGCACTACATTCTTTAAAGGTGCCACTCACCTCTTTCCATTTTTCTTGCATGATGTGCCCTTCAGGATGCATTACGTGTTCCAAGGGTGCCACTCACCTCTTGAATGACTTGGTAGACATCAAAAATCCATGGAGCCAATACTCCACCAGGTGATCTTGTGGCAGACTAAGGGCCTCTAAGTAATAAGGCCCCTGCCCTATTGTGCGCCCCTTAGAATCATCGTGAGCGACTGTCGCAATCTGTCCTAACGACATCATGGGTCTTCTCAAACTAGGTATTCATTAACCTATAGTTCACACCACAACGTGAGTGCTAGTAGGATATGGAAGGGTTGTTTTCCACACCTATCCCTTAACGTCTTTGGTATTCATGCACGACCCCTCTACTCCACATGTGAGTCTAGTCGACAAGCTATCGTTAGCCTGCATTATCAACGAATCAAGTCAGAAATAATATCCGTAATCATATCATCTAATAAGATGCACAAATGTCATATATATAAAATAATCAAACCCAATAGTCCACTCCCTGACTCGATCCAAAGTCCAACGGGTTTCATCGATTCCTCTTCATCCTTGAGGTCCAAAATCCTGCACACTGAGGAGAACCGAGTCAACAACACCTGTCTAATTCAATACAGTGAAATAACATATAATGAAATCCATAATGCCTCATAATCATAGTCAACGACCATTAGTATAATAATATGTATCGCTTGCAAGCAAGTGTCCTCAAGGAATAAGTTCATGCAATGTGCTCAAGAGAGGGATGTTACATACACCACCTCTTGGTCTAAAATTCTTCTCGAAGTTTCATAGTATATTACTACTGAAATATGTGTATCACAGTATCATAAGTCTATCTATCCAAAAATAAATGGAAACTGTTGGTGCATATCATAAGCATCCTCCGAGGTCGTTAGGTGCGGACTATAGTTGTCACACTAGACCTTGAACTCATCTACTTTTTGATGTCGTATCTGTCGAATGTGATGATCCATGATGCATATCAACTCAGCCGTGAGCACACACTCATCCAACACCTGCAAGGTGCTCAAGTCAAAACATGTGTAGGATCACTAATCATAACGTCTCAAACAGAGACATGAAAGACATAGTGCATACACCTTAAGAATCCAGAAGGCTAGTCAATAGGTCATGTGCCTCTCCTTTCCACAATATCATAGGTTACCACGAACCTAGGAGATAGTTTATCCCCTTTTCCCAACTTGATTGAACTCTTAAGCGATGTCAGCCGCAAGAATACTCGATCGCTAGATTGTAACTACGGTCGACATGATTCACATTGACATAACTCTTTTGTTGATTATGTGCTTCTTTTATCCTTTGTATTAGTTTGCATTTAATATTCCATTTATTGGATCACTTTCGATCCCACCAGGATCCTATCCTCAGTCGATTCCAACTCTAAGGCGTCTGACACGGTTTCCCATAAAAAAACTTGAAGGGCACCAGTTTAATGGTGCTTTGGTAATTGTTGTTATAAGCGAATTCTACCAGTGGAAAGATTCTTCCCAATGCTTCGGTTCGTCCATCACATACATGCGAAAAATTCCTCCCAAGGCCTGGTTAATTAGTCTGGTCTTCTTGTTAGTCTCCAGGTGATACACAATACTAAAGTTAAGTCGGGTTCCGAGGTCCTCTTGGAAACTATTCCAAAATTATCCAGTAAACATTGATCTTAGACCAGATCTAATCCTCTTAGGTATTCCATATAACCTCCCACTCGCACTGATGAAAACTCTAGCTATGTCAGGTGCCTGATACATCGTATGCACATGAATAAAATGAGCACTCTTCATTAGAGTGACGAATACCACAAAAATTGAGTCGTGTCTCCTTGCCTTCAATGGAAATCCATCAATGAAATCCATCGAAATGACCTCCCATTCGATTTTGGAATAGAGTGTGGTTGTAGTAATCCTGCTAGATGTCTATGTTTAGCCTTTACTGTTAGGATATTTAGACACTTAGGAGTTAGTTAAGATCTACTTGGTCTAATATGTCGTTAGGTAAAAGTGTGTTTCTTTAGTATGCATTAGTATGCATTTGTAGTTAGGTAATCCGACGGTCAAGATATGTTCCCGACATAGAGTGATCCGATGGTTCATACTCTCCTCGATCTTAACGACCATTGATCCGTGGCTTAGCACCCGATTGGTCCATGATCTCTATTTAAAGAGCATGGAGGGTCATTTTCCAATGATCGATTGTGAGAAACTCTCTTGTAAAATATCTCTGTAATCTTTTTCTTTGCATTAATAAACTGCTCCAAGTGGCCGCATTGGCTGGGGCCGTGGATGTTTCCCCGTAGGGGTTTTACCACGTGAAAACATCGGTGTGTTGATCTTTGATCTGGTTATGTGAGTGGTTACTGAAGGTTTTCGTCCTCTATTGGAATACCTGTGTTGTCGAACATGGTATCAGAGCCTGTTTGAAGACCCGCTCCTGTTGTAGATCGAGATCGTGAAGCCGAGTTGCCTCATCTTCATTTTCTGGAATTTCTGTACATTTTTGGGCTGAAAGGACTATTCCATTGCGTTCGGAGCACGCTTTTCATTCAGTAACACTTTTCGTTTCACTCGAAAAGGTTTCCGTTTGCCCAAGATACGGCCATTACAGTCAGAATCCGGAGGTATAAAATCTGAATACGCATTTTTAAATTTTTGCAAAGTTTTGATTATTTCGGTTTGTGGTTTTTTTTTCCGGGCCGCTACTCTTTTAGATCTACGTATGCTCTTTGCCCCGCGCCTTGTGCGATCTCGGAAAATCAGAAACAGATAGGAAAAGGTGCATCTTCCGGGTAAGCTAACCGAGATC
>ML777536.1:415922-443328 GCA_009831015.1 Picea engelmannii | reverse complement strand
TCTTTGCATTAATAAACTGCTCCAAGTGGCCGCATTGGCTGGGGCCGTGGATGTTTCCCCGTAGGGGTTTTACCACGTGAAAACATCGGTGTGTTGATCTTTGATATGGTTATGTGAGTGGTTACTGAAGGTGTTCATCCTCTGTTGGAATACCTGTGTTGTCGAACATTTACCTACTGACATTCTAGATATCTGGCCACATAGTTAACTATGTCAGCCTTCATTCCCTTCGAGAAGAATAAGTCTTTAAGGTCTGCCCTCATATTTGTGACCCTTGGGTTAGCCATGAGCACTTCTCTGTGAGCCTCTCTTAGGATCAAAATCCTCAACTCGTCGTTCAGTGGTACGTAAATCCAATTTTAAAACCTCAACAATCCATCGTCATCAAACGTAAATGATTCAAATCTTGGTACCATCATTGTGTTTTTTCCGATAAAATCCTTGACCTCTTTGTACTAGTCATCGTCGCGCTGTAAAGTTAGAATATTTCCACGTATATTCGTCAGAAGAGGAAACACCGAAAATATGTGTGGTCTTCAAATCAATGCATCTACCATGTGGTTCATGGTTCCCTTTATGTAAGTAATCTTGAAGTCGTACTCACTAAGAAATTTTGACCAACGTCATTGTCGCGCCTTCAGGTCACTTTGCGTAAATATGTGTTGTAGTCCATATTGGTTCATCTTTAATTTGAATTTCCATCCAACAAGGTAGTGTCTCCAAACCTTCAAGGCATATACAATGGCTAACAACTCCAATTCATGTGTCGCAGAGTTTTCCCCATGCCTTCTCAGTTTCCTCGAGATGTAAGCGATCACTCGACCATCTTACATCAAGACTCTGCCTAACCCTTCCTTGGATGCGTTAGTGCATACCAAGAATTTTTCATCCTTGGCAGGGACCTTTAGTATCGATGTTGTTGTCAACAACTCCTTGAGCCTCCAAAATGCCTCTGTGCATTTATCAGTCCAAACAAACTTCTTGTTCTTATTCTATAACATCATAATCGGGTTTTCTATCTTCGAAAATACCTCGACAAACCATCGATAGTATCTTGCTAAACCCTTGAATCCACGCACTTTGGGGACATTCGTTGGTGCAGGACATTCCATAATAGCCTAAAACTTTGCTAGATCCATGATGATACCTTTGCCAGAGATTACATGCCCTAAGTGGTGAATCCTCGATTGATAAAATGATCATTTGGACAACTTCCCATACAATTCATCCTCTCGTAGAGGTTGTAGTACTAAGGAAAAGTGTTCATCAAGCTCCTCCGTTGTCCAAGAGTAAATCAAATATCATCCATGAATACTCGGATGAACTTATCCAAGTACTCATAGAACACCCCGTTCATCAAACACGTAAATACCCTTGGGGCGTTTGTCAGTCCAAACGGTAAAACAGTAAACTGATAATATCCAAACCTCATTTTTAAGAGGTCTTAGGGACGTCATCCTCCTTGATCCATAACTAGTGATACCCTGATCGCAAGTTGATCTTTGAAAACACCATCGCACCCTTCATCTGATCAAATAGATCATCAGTCCTTGACAGCGAATACTGATTCTTGATCGTCGCCTTGTTCAATTGATGGTAGTCAGTGCAGAGTCTCCATGACCCATCCTTCTTTCGTATGAAAATAACAGGTGCACCCTAGGGTGACACACTTGGACGTATAAGTCCTAGGTCCAAAAACTCCTTCAGTTACATTCTCAACTCTTGTAACTCTGGGGTCGACATCCAATAAGGAGTTTCTTCTATCGGTTCAGTCCCTGGTTTCAGGTCTATGGTAAAATCCAATTCCCTCTCCGATGGTAATCCAGGTAACTCCTCTGGAAAGATGTCTGCAAACTCTGTCACCACCAGAAGGTGTTCTAGACCTTCCGCTACTCTCTTTTCATTTAACGCAAGGATCCCATAAATATTACATCCCCTATGAATGCTCTTCCATAGTTGCAAGGAATAGATGAACCTGAGGAAAAATCCTTGGTTCCATCCTACAATCATGCATCTTTGTCCCTCATCATCAAGCAAACTTAACTATTTCGTCTTATAGTTGAGTATCACCTCATGCGATTCCAACTAGTCCATACCAATCACGACATCATAAGATCTTAAGACCATGACATACATGTTGTCCTTTGTGACAAACCCTCTCAAGTTTAGGGTACAACCCGTAACCTTTCCTTTAACCTTCTGTTTGGCTCCCGAAAGAATCTCTATGAAGCTAAACTCTTCCTGTTCAACTGCCTTTACCTTAATCCTTTTAATGCTCCACCAGAAATGAAACTCTCGGTAGCACCGAGATCTATAAAAATACTAAGGGTCTGGTTAGTGATGGTACTTGACATCTCAAGCAAATTCGACTTCTACTCTGCTTGGAGGTTATTCACCGCTGCATGCATCCGATGGGACTTTCCCAAAACTCCCATGGTAGTGGGTCTGGTTGATCCAGATGCTCCGGTCGCTTCCTCTGGGAAGTAATGCTGGTAATCTAGCTCCCCACAATCCAACACACTTTCTTTGGTCCAGTATTCCTAGTACTCGAAGTAGAAGTTGAATTATAACAATAAGGCAAAACTTGAACTTCTTGACCTTAAGTTTCTGGGTAATTTGGTGTGGAGCATACTGAAGTATCTCCAAAATAGGCCTCGTACTCGGGCACTATGCTACTGCCTTGTCGCAAGGCATCGAACTCGTTGAGCTCATGCTCAAGGAATTCCTCATAAAGATACCTCTCCTGGAACTGTTCCTCGAACAATTCCCATGACACGTCGTCGACGGCCATGTTCAACAGTGGCAGGATCGTCTTCCTCCATAGAAGAGCGATCCCCTTCAATTGAAAGACTACCAAGAGGACCTTCACACTGGAGGCCTTAATCACGAAGCTTGAAGAACAACGCCTTTCTATACAATCCTACCTTGAAAACATAGCCGTCTGCGACACTCGTGGGCTTGAGAACTCAACTCTCTTGAGTTCTCAGTGGATGCTAATTGTACTACCTAGGGAATGTTCTAAACCCTCATGGGCATAGGTGCCGTGGCCTCATCTCAGTACTAATGGAGAATCAAGGCCCTTTGACATTGCTTGGAAGGGCCTTGTCAGACCATCATCATCCCTTACAACAACTGAATCCAGCCCAAGGTCTTGTTCTTCCCCTTGGGGGTTCAACTTCAAGGGTGCGGGAACTTCTGGGGGCGTAGCACCTCCTTCCACGACACCACATTGTGAACCTTTGAGGCGTCTTGTAAAATATATCATCGCATGGACATGTTAAGGTTTTAAATAATTAAAGGGTTGAACTCATGGGTTTACTACAGTGGAAACCCTGGCGATCCATAGTTCTAGGGTTGAACCCGCTCTGATACCATATGTAACGAACCCAATCGTTACGATTGCAAGAAAAGCTAAACATCCAATTTGTTTTTTAAAATAGGAAGAAAACAACGATTACAACTAAACAACACATCTGACGGTGAGCTCGATGCCCGCAAAACAAGAAACATACAACTATGACTCCATGACTAGCACAAGATCAACAGGGAGAAACATGCATAAATCAATAGATATAAATGACTATCGGCTTGACACAAACATGACAATTCCTACAAGCTAAAGGAAAACATCCATCATCCCAGCACAATGGCCTCGACGACCAATAACTGGAAACCTCTACCGTGCGCAAACCAAAATGTGTTAAGGAATTGCAACAAAGTGCCAACATCAATTACAATGAACAACAACACTCACATGAAAGGCACCGACTCTGACCATGTTATCATTCACCTCTATCCAATAGGGAGCACCATAATCCCCTCATTAGGACTCATAATGTCCCTAGGTGATATGTGTTGCGATAACCCTAGTGCTACCTAACCTATCTGGACCATGGACTCCAGCTGAATCCAACATGCAAGGAGCCGAGTTACTGACAAGAGTACTACACCGACACTCCACATAACAAGTCGATAAGATGCAGGAGGATGTTAATCGAAAAAAACACAAGCTAATACATGACTTCGCCAACAACCCCAACCATTAATCAAGTCTATATAGTCAATAATTATGATCTAAATTAATAGTAATAACAATTCTAATTTAGTTAGTCTAAGTCAAAATTAGTCAATGATTTACAAACCTAACTTAACATTAAATCCAAATCTAATTTAACGAGTCTAAATTACAAATTAGAAATCAATTATAATAAACTTTTACATTAATTACCAATCTAATTCAACATGTCTAAATTACAACTAATCAATAATTTGGGAATGTAATTAAAAAAAAATACCAATATATACCATATTAACAATATCGATATATATATTGATTTTAATTATAACCCTTAATAACAAGATTTACTTCTAACAAGTAGTCTAGCAATAGCAACAATATTAAGTTTAATATATTGATTTTAATTATAACCCTTAATAACAAGATTTACTTCTAACAAGTAGTCTAGCAATATCAACAATATTAAGTTTAACCAGTTATCAATTAATCACTAAGCTGCTGAGTAAAAACAGGTTTAACCATAACAGAACTAGCTATTCATTAAAAGCGCCCCAGCTATCTAACTAAGGCATGAATCATTGTGCACGAAAATAAAATGTATCTCATTGCTGACTAAAATAGCTGTGAAAAAAATATGAAATTACAACTAAGACTAACAATCACATGCTACAGGTTTCCTATTAACTATTGAAGAGGCTATCTAAAATCGTTGACTATCTAGCAATGATAAGGTTGTCCAAACGTAGTAGCCACCATTCAAGGGTATGAAGTAGATGCCTAAATGAAAGGTACGCTTTGTGAACTAAAACAAAATAACACTAAAGATAAATGTATAAATATTTGTCTTGGTTATGCTCACTATAGGTAAAAACGCTATCCCAAAGAAACTGCAGGCGATATAAGTATCTCAATATGTCACCAACATGTGAAAGAGGTCGAAGTCCCATCCCTCCATCTGGAATTGAAATCGTAATCAATCTTAATGGGGAGGCGCGGGGTCAAGAGGGTTGGTGTAGATAAATCAATTCAGGTCGTACAATCATCTGACAACGACGAAACACATTCATGCAGATGTATCATTGTTCTATATCTGTTTATGACAACTCTGAAGCAATATTCCCTAGCATCTATTTGTTTCTCACCCATGCTTGCAAACTGAAAACTTCCACAATCTTCAAATTCGACCACATTTGTTCCTCCTACACGAGATACAGCCTCCAGATTTTCAAGTTTGTAGTGATCGACACATGGTCCATCTAGTTTTGTTTGTCTAATACCATGCAATCTGTCATGCCCACATCACAGGTAGTTATTCTTTCAAGAATTCTTTGGATTTTTCATCTGCGAATTATTTCAATAAGAAATCGAAATTTCTCCTCCAAATCAAACAGACTCTCGCGGTCTCTTGGTGTCCTTCCCGTTATGTACTAATAAGAGGCCAAAAGAAAGGATAGGTAAGAAATCAACATCTACACGATGTTTCTACCAAAGACAAGCTTCTAACGTAGTCATAAAGGTAAATAAGAAAAACACCCACCAATACGCCCCCATTAACCAATAAGGCGCATGCAATTCATGGAGGAGAAAAATATGGCAGATATATAAATTCACCGGGAAAAATTTGCCCCCAAATCAAATGAGATGCAGTCTTAATAAAGAAACGATTGTAGTTTGACAATGGAAAAATCGCAGTCTTAACTAGCGGTTAAAAATGCAGTGCAATATAACCAACAATGGATACTCATCGATAATAAAAACGCAAAGCCAAGAGATCCGGTAATGGAAATGCCTTCAAAAATTGCAGAGCAACAATTCAATCATAACTGAAAATCCACATCCATTTCTAAATGAATAAATTATCCCTAACATTAAAATCGAATTGGGTAGTAAATTTGTTGGTAAAGTTAATAGCAGTGGGTTAAATCATACGGGTGAATGTTGTCAATAGTTAAGAAGAGCGAAGGCTTAACAAAAGAAAAAAAATGCAGAAAGTAAATGCCATTGAATCACAGGAAACACAGAGTGAAATTGTAGAGTAATGGCAGACCAGAAGTAAGGAAAAACACACAAGAATCACTAACTGCTAGGAAGGGTATTAAACGTAGTGGATCATAAGAGGTTCACTACGAGAAGAAAACCCACCTTAGAGGTAATCAACACAGCAAGGAGAAAGACTCACTCAACTAGGAACATTCATCAGGGTTAGACAGCTAGGCAGAAACATCCTTCGCTCATCATCCATGCACATAAAAGTAGGGCATTCAGATATATAGGTCTATTAACAGTGAAGTGACGATCGTCGATCTGACTCCCGGTCGACTACTCAGGTGAGGACTGATGAGATAGGGACGAGTGTGAAATAAGAAGCATAAAATCATCACAAAATCAATAAAACCATAGGATGCTCACGACATGTAGGGGTTGAAATCTAAGGGAATCAATCAACAATGAGCTTAAAGCTATGGGGGAGATTCAGTTCTCAATTAAAATGATAAGTCAATCATTTTCTTTACCCAATTAAAAATACAGAACTAAAAGTGTAAAGTATACTAATAATCTACCATGCAAAAATAAAGGAAGCGTATCGTAGCCCAAGTCGCCCGCTCTGAGTTGTAGTCCTGCGTGGTCTATGTAGCTCCTACTTACCGACTGATGAGACTTCACCAGTACCTCCCAACCAATTCTAGCGGTACTATTCTTCCCCCTTAGCCCCCTGAGCTGCAAAGGGGCCATGCACACTAAAATAAAGAGAAATTAGCTCCCAGTGTGCCTTGTAAGGCCGAGCTACCACTCCTCACCGCGCTGGGTATCCCAACTCCCATAAGCTAAGTCAGTCAAGTCTAAAATTTTACAATGTAACATTACGCATCACAAAACAGATCCATCATCCTTCTCGTCCCTCCATTATATAGATTTTCGAAGTCCTTTTCTTTCCCAAATTACCATTTAATTTATTTTTCAACAATTTAATTCATAAAATCCTCCCCGTACATGTGTCACCCATCCCCTTCATTGCACCATAAATTAATTTCATTAATTAATTAATTACTCATATTTCCCTCACCCACATAAAAGCACTCCTAGAATCGCTCCTAGGTGTCCCCATATTCCCTTACAAGTTTTAATGACTTTCCCCCTTACTAATTTACTAGTCGAGTTTAATTTAGAAAGTTCTTAAATGCTAGATACTTTACTAAGTTAGACTTTTTGCTTTTTCCTTGTGTTTCCCCTTTCTTTTTATGTTTCCCTCTTTTTCCTAGTTTTTAAATTTTTTTAAATTTCCCTCTTTCCCTTTTCATTTAAAACTCAAATTGGTAGTTATAGAAAATTAACCTTTTTCCCTTTTTCCTTTTTAATTAATAAATTTTATTTAGCATAAGTGACCAAACAATTATTTCCCTTTTTTCCCTTTTTAAATTTTATCCCCCAAAATATTTTTATAAATTAAATGAATTACCTACCCCCTTCTCGTCACATGATTAATGATGATTATCATTCTTATTTATTTTTTTATATTTATATTTTTATATAAATGGATATATATTATCACAAGTATCACTTAGACCTAGACTTTATTTTCCCGGGCTGGGCAACATTTTATTACGGAAATTGCTTTAAATTCTTCTCATCACATTATTAGTTCTAAGGCCATCTAGGCTCATTCATTTATTAATTAGCAAAGCGACGTGACCTTCAGGACACACTCGGTGCTCCAAGGGTGCCACTTGTCCTATTATGTTTCCCTTGTGCGAGGTGCCCTTTAGGACGCACTACGTGCTCCAAGGGTGCCACTTGCCTCTTTATGTTTTTATTGTGCGGCATGCCCTTCAGGATGCAATACGTGCTCCAAGGGTGCCACTCGCCTCTTGACTGACTTGGTAGACATCAAAAACCTCTGGAGTCAATACTTGTAACAACCCTAGTTGAAAATATGCTTAGGGATTATTAAGAAAAATTAATTAGGTGACTAATTGTCCTAACATGGTTTTAACTAAACAAAGATTGGCATAATAATATTAATTAAATATTTATTAATTAATTAATTGTTATAATTTTGATTAATTAACTAATTAAATTAATTACATATCACATTGAATGACTAGGGAAATTAATTTAAGAGGGTTAATATATTTAATTGTTTAATTAAATCATTTACGTATACCGGGGGATAAGAAACATGAAATATAAGGATAAGAAACATTAAATAATAGGGTAAGACATTAACTATGTGGATAAGATAATGAATGTATGGATAAGGAAACTTTTGAGGAGGAAAGGGTCGGTGAAGGAGGGATATGACGAGAGGAGGCTTACGGAAGAAGGAATTATTTTGGGGAGGAGGAAGCATTTTTGGAGAGGAGGGAGAGTTTTGGTTTGGGGGTTTTTGGATTCTCTGGTTCTGAGTTGGAGTTCTGCAGTCTGGGAGGATCATTACGGGGGCACTGGTTTGCTGAGGGTTTTGGGCACGGGGGCCAAGATATCCATATGGTATCCTGGAGCTAGGAAGCCGAACATGCTGCTCCTAAGATGGCAGGGAGGAAACATGGTTTGGGCAGAGTTGGTCAGTGCATTAGGCGGTAGGAAAGTAGCGGGCTGGACAACCAGGTCAACAGATAAATTAGCATCAGGAAGAGGTAAATTTGTATTATTTTGTTAAGTAAATTTTATTTTGTTATGAAATTATTGTTCATTGATAAATTTAACATGCATATATGATGAATTAAAAGAAATTACCGAGCTTTCTACAATCAAGTAGAAGTTATTGTTTCAGTTTATGGAATTAATAGACTTAAATTAATACGGTCACTACACATGGTATTATAGCCTCGTTCACAACCTAGAGCCTTAAGGGCCTACCCACCTACCCACCTAACCATCTTCCTACCCACCTACCCAATTTAGGAATGATTATATATATATATAATAACCCAGATCTAATAGCTCTAGATCCAAGGTTGATTTGGATTTACGCAAATCTCAAACCGCCAATAAAATGTGTATGAGAAAATGCAATACAATACATTTGACTTTTTATATACAATTCCTACCAACAAATTCTTGGTAACTGAAAATTCTGATAATACTAACACAGAATTGTTCAAAAGAATGCTCAACCCTGTCAAACAAGAAGAATAACAGACTAGATTGTGTTAGCATAATGTAAGTGCCATAGATTGAAATCTCATACATTGAAGGGTCATTTTGTAACTGCAAATTCCTCACATCATGCTTCCATATACATAGCTTCCTAGTTGTTTTGAAGGTGATGGGATTGTTAATTCATTCTTACCATAAGCAAATATGACTATTCCCACTCATGAATGTTCTTGAATTTCACTATATATAGCATGAAACTGTGATATATTATGACTATCTTTTACATCAATATCAATCCATAAGTATTAACGCAATGAGAAAACATAAAGAAAATAAAACGTGTACAAAGAAAATAAGGAAATACAATACATTTGAAAATAAAAATAAAAACAATATGTACCAATAAATTGTGGGTAACTGAAAACTCCCATGAGTCTTAAGGCGACGTATATCTAACATGGGATGGGCAGGTCCAGTTTTGGTAAAACAAGGGCCCTATCTGAACTGTTATCAAATACAATCAGAGGGTATAATTATGATTACGAGGCAACTGAGCCAGCCATAACCTAAGTACATTTTTGTACACCTGAAAAAAAAATAAAAATTACCCATATCTAAAGCATACGAAAAATAGCATACTTCATTTGGTAGACGCATACCCTATTATCAAAATGGGAACATGTGACGGGTTCTATATCAATTCTCACGAGAATCGATTGCTTGACATAATGGGAAATAAAATAAGATTACAACACCTCTGAATCTAAACCCCAAAGGTTACAAAGCACAACGACTGTGTTTGCCTGACAAATACCTTCCAATATTCCATGTTTCCTCAGTAGATTCATAGAATCCATTATCCTCTAACCCTTTCCAAGAATATTTGTGAGTAGATAGTGGAAATCCAAGATGCCAAGAGAAGAAAAAAAAAAAAAAATTCGGCCGAGGGCCAAGCTCCATCTCAAAGCACCTGCAATCAACACATAAGCACGTGTTAGCACAACACATTACATGTCAAATCCTAGCACACAACGCTATGCACCAAGTTGCAAGGGAGGATCCCATGAGGGGCATTCTCTACTCAATGCATCTAATGGTTAGCAACAACATGCAAAACGTAGTGCCCATTCACAAGACATCGGTTAGACAGATTAAGGTACACATAGTGTGCTAAACAACCTTCGACAGGAACCTCATAATCGTACTTCTGAAATGGAAAGGGAAAATAGGGTTAGACAAAGAATAGTGACTATTTAAGAGGGAAGGATAGAGTAGACAACATGAATATGAAGTCTTATTGAAAGGATGGAATAGCGTGAATATGAGCCTATAAAACTTCCCATTCAGATAATAGGTTTCACGAAACCCTGATCCATGAAGCTGCCAGTTAAGTAGGACTTTTAGGCGGCTGGGGCACAAAGGCGCCATGCATTTATCACTGAATCGTATAGACGAACCGGAGTTTGAAGAATGGGCAAGCCATTTGGAAATGGCTGAGAAAATGGGCGACCCTCATACACAGCAAATAACTTCAGTAAGAATTGTGCAGCCCTGTTTCCATCAACTCGACCTCCCCCAAAGGCTGAAAACTCGGCCCTCAACACCACACTTCGGTCCAACAACTAAAGACACAACCAACCAAGATAAATTCAGCCCACAAGAGAGGAAACTCAGCCAATAATGAGTAGACTAAGCCTTGGTAAGTAAACTCAGCCTCAACAACAGGTAAATTAGGTCTCCTTCAAAGGTAATCCACCCAGCACCAAGAATTCACCCTCTACATGTCAAATCCGTCCCTCCACAATGGATAAACCACTGGCTACAATGAATATCGACCCTCGCAAATACTCTTGGCCCCAACAACCATAAACTCGGCCCAGCAGTTAAAAAAAAAACTCACAAGCCACGATCAGACCAACACTACTGCCAAGAGGAGAGGGACATAGTAGAATGGCCAGGCAACAGAGGAAAGAGGCAGAAGAGAAGGATGTGTTTAGGGTTTGAAGAGCTAGGTGTAGGAATTTGGAGGGATAAGAGGGCACGTGGGCCTCATGCGAGGCCCACGATCATTGAATTTAAATTTTCTTATTGGTATTAAATTTAAGTAATTTTGTTTGTTTTGTTTTAAATTTTCTTTTATTTTTATTTCTAATTTCATTATTTTATTTTAATTTTCTTAGTCATTTATTTTTATTATATAAAATCAGGTTAAAAAGGATAAACATAATTAATATGTAATTATTATGTTTAAAAATAAATAAATAAATAAATAAAGTTTTAAAATATATGCTATTAAGATTAAGGTTTAAACATTAGTTTTAAAGATTTAAAACTATTATAATTAAATAATAATATATATATATATATAAAGTTATATAAAAAAAAATTAAATTAAAATGTTAGAGAGTCCATGGGTTTTGAGCCCAAGACCCCCCACCAAGCGAAACGCCTTAAGAAGAAAACTAACGCCAACACGCCCTCATAAGTCTTTACAAATAAATTCTTATGCTTAATTAGATTAATGGTAACACTGTAGGGATTAGAGTGGTATTATTATTAGGAAGATACAGTATGAATATTAAGACTAACTGGCTTATTACTTGACCTATTGATCTGGAGCCAGCTAACCGAGTTGAATCATAATTAGTGAATACACCAAAAATCAAGGTAAAGGCTTATTTATCACTACTGATCCTTGTATCCCAAAGTATAAACTCCGATTGTCCAAGCGTCAGGCTCACAAGACCATACACACAACTCATCAAGCCAAGCACCAAGTCCCCCACTCCATTCCACCAGTCAAAGTCAGTGCTAAATCTCAATGCAACATTCGACAACGCCAACACTAGGCGCCAAGGAAAAGCTCATGAGTCAAGCATCGGAGGATATTTAGTTGTAAGCGAAAAGTTAAAAGGACTTAGACTAGGACAAGTGAGAAGGAGGCGGCATACGCACTAGGAGAGTAAGCATAGGAATTGGCAAGTATGGTGCAAGGCTAGCGTAGCTACAGGGCAAGGGAACTAATAGTTTTTTTTTAAGGGAAAATAAATCAAGCTTAGACACTTAATCCTAATCCTAACCTAGCCAATCCCCTAAAGAGAGTAATGTCTGTTTACAGACAAGTGTAGAAAACTTACGCCTAATCCTGTTTCTAGTTTGAGTAGCACCAGTTTGAAACGTCCTTGAACTCACCCTGAGAAATTTGGTTGATGCAGGTTAAAGCATACAGGATGGTCAGGACTCGAGGTAATAGAGGCAGGGGAGTATCGTTGCAAGCACCGCCAACACCACCAGCACCACCACTAGCATCCCCTAAACTAGCTCTCATATTGCGCTCGTTGGAGGCCATTAATGAGACTTTAAAGGGGAGACAACCAGCAGGGACCAAAGTGGAAACCCCACCGTCTGGAATAGGTAGTCCAGAAGAGTCAAGGGATTTAAGGGGAGGACCTCCACCTGAATACATCACGCGTGTAACACCCCTCCTAGTTACGACAACAACTCTGAAAACAGGTCCAATTTTTTTTTTTTTTTTTTTGTTTAAAGTTTGTGCACGCATGTAGAAGAAACAACCCCCTTGACTCTACGTCACCACTCGAACCAACAAGACACAAGTAAGATGAACACAATCAAGATGACCCGACAAGCACAGTGACAACAAGAAATAAACACCCCTGGATATAAGGTGTGCAAGTAGCAGTTGTAAGCAGAAAAAAGACACCAGGTGTTAAGTACAATACCGTCACAGAATGGAAGAATCCAACAGTAGAGTTTACTATTTCTTCACAGAAAAGCATGGCTTTTAGTCTTATGTCTTCTCAAAAGAAGATTAGACAGGCTCCTGGCCAACTGCTCAGGCATAAACTAATAAATCTTTTAGGGAGTCACAGTAGTGGAAACTGTGCCTTTAAACAGCCCGAGACTACTTATACGGCTCAGAGTGTGTCGCAAGAGTGGAACTGTGCCTTTAAACAGCCCGAGACTCTTGATACATCACTGGATTCCTTCCACCGGATTTACACATAGACATAAATACTAAGCTACAAGAGGTGTCTATATCTCGCCCGACACAAACAGACTACGCAATACAATACCACCAAGTACTACAAAATCAGGGACAATCATGACCTCTATGGGAGACGCAAGTCAAGAGGACTCAAAAATCGACCAACCACTATTGAGACCCGGAGACATCAATCAAGACCAATTTCTCCATTAATTATCATTAACCAACGAAGACTTTATCATAAGGTAAAAGTCAATAATCTCAACCCCCATTATTTAGTTATAAGGTCATTTTACGCTAGTTCAGGGACAAGCAGTAATCACAAGCGCATTGCATTTTTGCTAATCGCCATAATTGAGCAACGATATCAATACCATAATGGTAAACCCTCGAACATTTACAATCTCCATATTATCTTGCCTTTCCTTCTAAATTATTACCATACATTGGAATAACCTAACAATTATTTGCATTGCAATTAGACCTTATCATTAACACTTCACTTTAAACGAATAATAACTTTGCAATTTAAACATCATCCTAATATTCAATTAAACAAATAATAACATTGTGATTCAACCATTATCATCAACATTGCAACTTAACAACAAATATTCTTATTGCAGTTTAAACAAGAATTACCATTGTATTTAAGCAAATATTAATATTGCAGTTAAGCTTCATCATTAGCATTTCAATGTAAACAATATTAATATTTCCATTAACGCATATAATCATTGCAATTTAACAAATATTAAATATTCGATTCGACATCATATTATCCATAACAATAATCCTTATAGTTAAAAATGACCATAACAATAACACTATTTAATGTTACACTGTTTTAAATACCAATGTTTTTAAAGGCACATATATGTAAATCTAAAAATGTTAATATCTAAAAATGAAAACATTTTAAGGGACAATATCAAAATAACAACATATTTTAATTAATATCCTAATTTAACACAACAATAAACATCACTGTTTTAAAAAGGATCTAATGAAATCATAACACTATAATTAAGATGTATAATATCCTAATTAAACACAACCATAAACATCACAGTTTAAAAAGGTCCTATTGAAATCATCGCGCTAATTATTATGACAATGTTTTAAATTACCAAATTTTAAAATCCGCGTCTGTATAAATAACAAAATTAAAAAGCTAATAATTAAACATGACAATGTTTTAAAGCCAATAAAACTAAGGACAAGCCGCATTACCACCCAAATTTCCCTCAACAAATTTAATGATGTGTTTTCCATAGCGCTTAAGTTGCATTTTATAATTGCGAGTACAAATAAGAACAGGCCACACTGCCGCCACGTAACCCTAAGCAGTACTAACACGGCAATTTAATCGGGCATGTTAATTTGCAGGTTAGGGTTGCCATTAAATCAAGAAGTCACAATAATTTAATTCGGTTTGCGCGTATGCTTGCATTTTATAATTGCCCAATGAAATAACAATGGCCACATTACTGCCACGTTTTCCCTAAACAACATTCACATGGCAATTTATATGGCAGGTTATATTACAATTTAGGTTTTAAAAAGGTGAATATAACTATCACGATTTGGGAAAAGGGATCAGAACTTTTCAGAAATTAAGATTTGCAACCAGAGACAGCTGTAATAAGGCATTCGTTTAAGCTCCCTCTAATTATGAACCCAAAATTATAAAATATGAAACTCATTTTCTGAAATAACCAAAAATCATTTTCTGGAAGTATAAACATCGTACGAACTCATTTCTGAAAATATATAAACACGCATGGAACGAACAAGCACATGGAAGTTCCTTCATTTCTAGATCTTGTTGTTTGTATGCAAGATCTTGATCTCTGGATCTTGTTGTTTGTACGCGCACTCTTTGTCAGCGCATTCTTGTCGTTTGTTATAGGTTCGATGCACGAACGTGCCCTCTTGTCTTGTTATACGTTCGATGGTGTGCATGGCAATTATGCTTTGATTTCTATATTTTGTGTTATTTGAAGATTTCGTTGTTTGTACACGATATCCTATCTAGTAGTATGTTTACCAATAAAATATTTTATATAAATTAAAATAAAATAATGGAATAAATTTAATATTAATAAAATAATAATTATCTATAAATTCATAAAGTATTATAATAACTAAAAAAATAAAAAATAAAAATATATTTATTATTAAAAAGAAATTTAAAAGTATACATAGCCTAAAATATATTTATTATTAAAAAGAGATTTAAGATTATACATAACTGTTTAAATCAAACGAGAATGATCGGCGATATGTGAGTCGTACCATCACACTAACGCATCTGGCTTATCAGATTTCAAGTTTTATTTGAAATAAGATGATTCTGTGATCGATGCCCTCTGTAGAGTTGTGTCGAAGTCCATTTTGTCAACTTACCCACCGCTGCCATCGTGGCCTTCGGTGCAAGTTTCAATTCACTGATGGAGAAGCAAGCGCAGGGAAATAACCATCGCTTTTCTGAAATGACTGGATTTTGTTTTAACACAGTGCCTACGCCCCCCAAGAATATTCAACGCCACAATGAACAACAACACATAGTCGCAAGCTAATACTACTCCACAACCAACATCAAACACACTAGCGCGATCTAGCTCTACTCCCCAACCACACGATGATTCAATGCCACAACCCACAACAACACATAGGCTTAAGGGTCGAACGGTGTGGAGCAACCTCCTCCAGTTCGCAAGGGATTAAAATACACAAAGTAGAGAGGTAAAACCCCAAATCTCAGCGATGTCACCACCAAGAAACTTACGGGCATTTTGTGCAGGGTAAAATGCCATAAATAATACCCGACCTCGAATGGGGATGCCCAACCCATAACTAAACGCCCACTGTACAAGTGAAAACGCCCAATGGAAAGGAGAACCCACTAAAAATGCATGCCAATGTATAGGTAAAAAAAAGAAAAATGACCAGGAGAAAAAGAAAACCCACCGAAAAGAGCCACCACGGTGTAAGTAAGAACGCCCAGGTAAAGCAAAAGGAAACCCATTGAACAAAACTGCCATATATATATAAACGCCCATAAACCAATGATTTTCCCAAAGTAGGAAGAAAAATGCCCACGGAATGGAAAAAACGCCCAATCAACGCCCAGGGACCCGAAGGCAACAACCATAAACCCAAGCCAACTTACCAGAAACCCCTATCTGTACTAAATATGAAAGAAAAAGGGGAAGAGCCAGATAACCATTAAAGCTACCAGTTTACCCCTCTAACCATTAAAACTATAGATTTTAGACACGATTCATACCATAACCACTGAAACTACAAATTTTCACAGTAGCCATTAAAAATACAGTTTATAAACACGCGCAGCAAGACAGAAATGCCCAGAGATTTACATACCTGTGTCCTTAACGCTTGCAGCAAATGATTCTTGTGCTCCTGTCGCTCCTGCTCCTGCTTGCTGACCGTAGAGGACTCACCGGTACCTCCCAGCCAAACGCTAGGGGTACTCTCCTTCCCCCTTAGCCCCCCGAGCCGCAAAGGGGCCACACACAACCCAGACGATAGCCTAGCTTCTCAGCTCGCCGCCAAGGCAGAGCTACCACTCAAGTCGGTTGAGAATCCCCAACTCCTACAAGAAATCAATCCAGTCTCTGGTCTGGCAGAAAAACAATACCAATAGTTGAAAAACGTACCCCATATTTCCCCCCTCTCCCTTTCTTTTATCCAGTCTCAAACCCTAAATCCCCTTTTTCCTTTTTCTTTTCTTATGTTTTTTTTTTAAAAAAAAAAAAAACTCAAAGAGTAAGTGCGCTCATTAATAATTCCCTTTTATTTTTACATGCGTAACTTTTATTAATGGTAGAGGTGGTAGGGATTAATAAATTACGGAAAGAGAATCCATTTATCATTTTTCGTTATTCTATAAATTTAAGATTAAGGAATACACGACAATTTGTTTATAATATATGTATATATATTTTCATTTTTTTCTATTTATAAGCATGCATTCATCATAGTAATTTATCATTATCCATCATTTAAATTCACCATTAATATATATATATATATATATATATATATATATATATATATATATATAGGATAATGAGAGATTAAGGTGATGGCAAACATGTATATGGGAAAAGTAAATGTATTACATAAAAAGAATAATGAGGAATTAAGGGGAGGGATGGTGATTTAGTAATGTGAACTGGACATGAAAAAGGGAGATGGATACTGGAAGATTAAGGTGATGGAGGATAGTTTAATAAAGTAGACATGGATAATGAGAGGATAATGGTCTTACTTCTTTTTTTTTGAAATTTTCTTTATGTTACACTACGAAGGTGATGTCATTCTCCCACCAATTAGGAATCAATTTCTTCTTTGCAAGTTTTAAAACTATCAGGTTTGCTTTAACACTTACCCTCATTATCACCCCAAGAATTTCATGAAGACCAACTATTACTTAGGTGGGTTTTTGTTTAATTTTTTATTTTTATTCCACGGTCTGCTCTTAGGGTTAGACTAAATTTTACGCTAACAATTTTTAGAATTGTACTAGATTCTGAACTGGGCATCATTGGGTTAGGGAAGTTGTTTAGGAATCTCTTAAAGCGTTAAGGTCTTAGGGCTATTAGGTTTGTTTCCTTCATCCACATCAATGCGACATGCCCTTCAGGACACACCACATGCTCCAAGGGTGCCACTTGCTTCTCGTGTTTCTTTTGTGCGACGTGCCCTTCAGGATGCACCACGTGCTCCAAGGGTGCCACTCGCCAAATGGACTGATTGGTAGACATCTATAACCCCTGGAGTCAACACTCCGCCAGGTGAACTTGTAGGAGACTAAGGGTTCTAAGGAATAAGTACCCCACCTTATTGCGTGCCCCTTAGAATCATCATGAGCGACTGTCGCAGTCTGCCCTCACGGCATCGTGGATCCTCTCGACCTAGGTAATCGTTAACCTATAGTTCGAGCCACGGTGGGAGTGCTAGTAGGCAGTGGCAGGGCTGCTGTCCACCCCTCTCCCTCAACCTCTCTGGAATCGTGTGTGGCCCCTTTACTCCATATGTGAGTCTGGTCAGCAAGCTATCGTCAGCCTGCATCATCAACAATCATGTCAGAAATGTCAACAACAAATCATCAAATCGAATGAAACATCATAGTAAACATATCAACCCAAAATCACACTCCCTGACTCAGTCCAGATTCCAAGGGGGTTCTACCAATGCCTCTACATCCTAAAGGTCAAAAACCCTGCACACTCAATAAAAATGAGTCAATAGCACTTGTCTACATCAAATAGTAACACATCATGTCATCTGTCAATCGCATCATAATCAAGTATAAATGGTCTAACATCATAAAAGTCAAGATCACTTGCGAGCAAGCGTCCTCAAATAATAAGTGTTCTTAGTGCGCCAGAGCGGGATGTTACATACACCCCCTCTGGGTCTAAACTTCGTCCCGAAGTCTCTCAATATAAATGCAGAAATAAAGTATCATAGTATCATAAGTCTATCTATCAAACAAAAATGGAAACTGCTAACGCATATCATATGCATCCTCCTAGGTCACCGAGTGCGGACTATAACTGTCCCACTGGACCTTGACCTGATCTACCGTTCGACGTCGTAACTGTCGAACGCGATGGTCTAAGATGCAGACCGGCTCATCCATGAGCGCTCCCTCGTCCGATACCTGCAAGGAACTCAGGTCAATCACATGTGTAGGATCACTAATATAATGTCTCAAAACAGATACATGAAAAACATCGTGCATACGCCTCAAATAATCAGGGAAGGCTAGTCGATAGGCCACGGGCCCCTTTCTCTCCACAATATCGAAAGGTCCCACGAACCTAGGAGAGAGTTTAGCTCCCTTTCCAAACTTGATCGAACTCTTATGCGGTTTAATCCGCAAGAAGACTCGATCGCCGACCTCGTAACTACTGTCGACTCGGTGCGCATCGACATAACTCTTCTGTCGGTCCTGCGCTTCTTTAATCCTTTGTCTTATGGTTTGCATCTGCTCTTCCATTTCTTGGATCACTTCTGGTCCCACCAGAACCCTATCCTCAAGTCGATCCCAACTCAAGGGCATCCAACACGGTCGTCCATAAAGAAACTCAAAAGGCGCCATCTTTATGGTGCTTTGATAACTGTTGTTGTAAGCAAACTCTACTAGAGGCAAGAATTCCTCCCAACACTTTTGTTGGTCCATCACGTACATGCGCAACATGTCTTCCAAGGTTTGGTTCATACGTTCTGTCAGTCCGTTCGTCTATGGGTGATATGCAGTACTAAAGTTAAGTTGGGTTCCCAAGGCCTCTTGGAAACTCGTCCAAAATCATCCAGTAAACATTGATCCTTGATCGGATATAATCTTTTTAGGCACGCCATGCAGCCTCACAATATCACTGATGAAAACTCTCGCTATGTCAGGTGCCTGATATGTCATATGCACAGGAATAAAGTGAGCACTCTTCGTCAGAGTGTCTACTACTACAAAAATCGAGTCGTGTCTCCTTGCCGTCAGTGGAAATCCAACAATAAAATCCATCGATATAACTTCCCATTTTGATTCCGGAATGGCATGTGGTTGAAGTAATCCTGTCGGGTGTCTATGTTCAGCCTTTACCTGCTGACACTCGAGACATCTAGCCACAAAGTTGACTATGTCGGCCTTCATTCCCTTCCAGAAGAATAAGGGCTTAAGGTCTGCCCTCATCTTCGTGACTCCTGGGTGAGCCATGTAAACCGCTCTATTAGCCTCGCTCAGGATCAACATCCTCAACTCGTCGTTAGGCGATACGTAAATCTGACCTCCAAACCTCAATAACCCATCGTTATCCAAAGAATATCCCTCATATCGTGGTATCATCATCGTGTTTTGTCTGATAAAATCCTTGACTTCGGTGTACCAGTCATCATCACGCTGTAAGGTGAGAATCTTCTCACGTAGATTTGTCTGAAGAGGTAACACTGAAAAGATGCATGGCCTCCGACTCAAGGTATCCGCCACTCGGTTCACTGTTCCTTTTATGTAAGTAATCTTGAAGTCGTATTCGCTAAACAATTCCGACGAATGCCGTTGTCGCGCATTCAGGTCGCTTTGCGTAAAGATGTGTTGTAGTCCACAATGATCAGTCTTTAATTCAAATTTTTGCCCAACAAGGTAGTGTCTCCAAACCTTCAAGTCATATACGATGGCTAGTAACTCCAAGTCGTGTGTCGCATAGTTCTCCTCATGCCTTCTCAGCTTCCTCGAAATGTAAGAAATCACTTGTCCGTCCTGCATCAAGACTCCACCTAAACCTTCCTTGGATGCGTCAGTGCATACCAAGAAGTCTGCGTCCATGTGAGGGACCTTTAGTATTGGTGCAGTTGTCAACAACTCCTTAAGCCTCCGAAATGCTTCCGCGCATTTCTCTGTCCAAACAAACTTCTTGTTTTTCTTCTGAAATTCCGTGATCAGATTTGCTATCTTCAAAAACCCCTCGACAAACCGTCGATAGTATCCTGCTAACCCCATAAAACTACGCACTTCTGTGACATTCGTCAGCGCAGTCCATTCCATAATAACCTCAACCTTGGCTAGATCCCCGACGATACCCTCGCCAGAGATGACATTCCCTAAGTAGTGAATTCTCGATTGGTAAAAAGAACATTTGGACAACTTCCCATACAATTTGTGTTCTTGTAAACATTGTAGTACCAAGCGCAAGTGCTCGTCATGCTCCTCCATCGCCCGAGAGTAGATCAAAATATCATCAATGAATACTTGGATGAACTTGTCCAAGTACTCTCGGAACACCCTGTTCATCAAACTCATGAATACCCCTGGGGCATTTGTCAGTCCAAATGGAAAAACAGTAAACTCGTAATGTCCAAATCTCGTCTTAAAGGCGGTCTTAGGGATTTCATCCTCCTTGATCCGTAACTGGTGATATCCGGATCGTGAATCGATCTTGGAGAACACCATCGCACCCTTCATTTGATCGAATAGATCGTTAATTCTTGGTAAGGGATACTGATTCTTGATCGTAGCCTTGTTCAATTAATGGTATTCAATGCAAAGCCTCCATGATCTGTCCTTCTTTTGTATGAAAATAACTGGTGCACCCCATGGTGACACACTAGGACGTATCAGTCCCAGGTCCAACAACTCCTTCAGTTGCATTTTCAACTCTTGCAACTCCGGGGTCGACATCCGATAAGGCGTTCTTGCTATCAGTTCGGTTCCCAGTTTTAGCTCTATGGTAAACTCCAGTTCCCTTTCCGGCGGCATCCCAGGCAACTCCTCTAGAAATACGTCCGCAAACTCCTTCACCACGGGAATGTCTTCTAGACCTTCCGCTACTCCCTTCTCGTTGAGAGCGAGGATTTCATAAAGTTTGCACCCCTTGTGCATACTCTTCCGTAACTGTAAGGAAGAGATGAACTGCAGGGAAACTCCCTGGTTTCTTCCTACAATCACACATCTCTGTCCTTTGTCATCAACCAAGATCAACCGTTTCGTCTTACAGTTGAGTATCGCATCATGCGTTTCCAACCAATCCATACCGATCATGACATCATAAGATCCTAAGGTCGTGATGTACAAGTTGACCCTTGTGACAAACTCTCCCAGGTTAAGGGCACACCCCGTAACCTTTCCTCCCACCTTCTGTTTGGCTCCCGAAGCCATCTCCACGAAGCTAAACTCATCTTGTTCGACTTCCTTTACCTTAATCCTTTTTAGTGTTGCACCAGAAATGAAACTCTCAGTAGCTCCTGGGTCTATCCAAACACTAAGGGTCTGGTCAGCGACAGTACCTGTTGTCTTGAGCACAGTCGACTGGTGCTCTGCCTGGCGGTTATTCACCGCTGCATGAATCCGATGGGCCTTGCCCATATCTCCCACGGTAGCAGGTCCGGCTGATCCAGACACCCTGGTCCTCTCCACAAGACAGTCGCGCTGGTAGTGTGTCTCCCCACACGTCCAACACCCCTTCTTCGGCCCAGTAGTCCTGGTACCCGAAGTAGAAGATGACTGCCCACCGGCCTGAAATCCTAATCTGTTCTGCTGAATAGGCCTAAACTACTGTTGCTGTGGGCGACGTTGTTTCTGGTGTTGTGGTCCTCGATAATGTGTCCGCTGCTGAGGCGGTGGTCTTCGGGGTGTAGAAAAAGTGGATCCCCTCTGGAAGCCACGATGTCCCGACGTATGTCTCACTGGTGTCTGATGTCGTGGTGCCCCCGATGAAATATTCCCTGCGGGTCTCGCTGAAGTCCTGGTATGACCCCTGCTGATAAGCTCCTCCTCTGCTATGAGGACCTTTTGGATAGTGTCGTGCAAGGTTTGAGGCATCAAGATCCTAACCTTTGCACGCAGACTGTCGTTAAGGCCAAACACGAACCTGTTGACTTTGAGCTTCTCTGTGTTAAGGTGAGGAGCATACCGGAGCAGCTCCATGAAATGTGCCTCGTACTCGGGCACCGTACGACCTCCCTGTCGTAATGCTTTGAACTCGTTGAGCTGACGCTCAATGAATTCCTCAGAAAGGTACCTCTCTCGGAACCATTCCTCGAACAGTTCCCATGACACATCTTCCACGGCCATGTTCAGCTGCGGCAAGAGCATCTTCCACCATAGAAGAGTGCTCCCCTTCAGTTGAAAGACCGCCATGCAGACCTTCATGTTGGAGGTATAATCGCGAAGTGTGAAGCACATCGCCATATTCTCCAACCATGCCTCGGCGGCTACGTCGTCCGGGGCACCAAAGAACTCAGGAAATTTTACCTTCTCGAGTTCATGGTGAATGCTACCTGTAACGGTCGGTGCGTACGGCGTAACCTCAGGGGGTGCCGACGCCCTGGCCTCGTCTCTGCCCAAACGGCTGATCAGAGCCTCGAACATGCGCTGAAAGGATCTCATCATCCCAATAACATCACCAACTGCTATCTGCTCTTATCCGAGAACCTGCTCGCCTCCCCGGGGGTTAGACCCCTCAGGCGTGGATGCTACTAGAGGCGTCTCGCCTCCTCCCCTAGCACCTCATCGTCTTCCTCCTCGACGTCCTCTAACCATGTTTACCTTCACGCACACAATCATCTCGATCAACAACAGTATAATAAAACCAACTCATGTCAACGAAAGCCGTAGCGAACCCCAAGTCGCGGGTCGAACCTGGCTCTGATACCATATGTAACACCCCTTCTGGTTACGACAACAACTCTGAAAGCAGGTGAATTTTTTTTTTTTTTTTTTGTTTAAAGTGTGTGTGCGCACGTAGAAGAAACAACCCCCTTAACTCTACGTCACCACTTGAACCAACAAGACGCAAGTAATACGAACACAATCAAGACGACCCGACAATCACAGTGACAACAAGAAATAAACGCCCCTGGACATAAGGCGTGCAACTAGCAGCTTTAAGCAGAAAAAAGACACCAAGTGTTAAGTATAGTACCGTCACAGAATGGAAGAATGTGACAGTAGAGTTTACTATTTCTGCATAGAAAAGCAGGCTTTTAGTCTTATGTCTTCTTGAAAGAATATTAGACAGGCTCCTGGTCGACTGCTCAGGCAGAAACTAATAAATCTTTTCGGGAGTCGCAGTAGTGGAAACTGTGCCTTTAAACAGCCCGAGACTACTGATACGGCTCAGAGTGTGTCGCAAGAGTGGAACTGTGCCTTTAAACAACCCGAGACTCTTGATACGACACTGGATTCCTTCCACCAGATTTACACATAGACATAAATAATAAGCTACAAGAGGTGTCTATATCCCGCCTGACACAAACAGAGTACGCAATACAATACCACCAAGTACTACAAAATCAGGGACAATCATGACCTCTATGGGAGACGCAAGTCAGGAGGACTCAAAAATCAACCAACCACTATTGAGACCCAAAGACATCAATCAAGACCAATTGCTCCATTAATTATCATTAACCGACGAAGACTTTATCATAAGGTAAAATCCAATAATCTCAACCCCCATTATTTAGTTATAAGGTCATTTTGCGCTAGTTCAGGGACAAGCAGTAATCACAAGCGCATTGCATTTTTGCTAATCGCCATAATTGAGCAACGATATCAATACCATAATGGTAAACCCTCGAACATTTACAATCTCCATATTATCTTTCCTTTCCTTCTAAATTATTACCATACATTGGAATAACCTAACAATTATTTGCATTGCAATTAGACCTTATCATTAACCTAACAAATATGTAAATCTAAAAATGCTAATATCTAAAAATGAAAACATTTTAAGTGACAATATCAAAATAATAACATATTTTAATTAATATCCTAATTTAACACAACAATAAACATCACCGTTTTAAAAAGGATCTAATGAAATCATAACACTATAATTAGGATGTATAATATCCTAATTAAACACAACCATAAACATCACAATTTAAAAAGGTCCTATTGAAATCATCGCGCTAATTATTATGACAATGTTTTAAATTACCAAAATTTAAAAGCCGCGTCTGTATAAATAACAAAATTAAAAAGCTAATAATTAAACATGACAACGTTTTAAAGCCAATAAAACTAAGGACAAGCCGCATTACCGCCCAAATTTCCCTCGGCAAATTTAATGTTGTGTTTTTCATAGCGCTTAAGTTGCATTTTATAATTTCCAGTACAAATAAGAATAGGCCACAGTGCCGCCACGTTAACCCTAAACAATACTAACACGGCAATTGATGCAGGAGCATCCACAATTCATCATACGAACCAGCGCGAGGAGAAAGAAGAGACAGTTGGACAAGCCAGCAAACCTCAAATTTTGAATTCTACCTTGGTATTGTTGCGCCTCCGTTTTACTAAAGGCATTCAAAGCTGAGCGCACTTGTAATGTAATGTAGATAAGTAGACATTTAATGGTTTTAATGCTGGTAGATAGAAATTAGTTGTAGATTAGATAGTTTTTACTTCCAGGAGGGAAAACGAATATAGGCACCCTCCTTGTATAATTGAGATATTATTATTCAGCATTAAGACAGAAGCAAGGAGGAACAGCGAAGAGAGCTTGTGAAGAAATTCCATGTATAGATATTGAATTAATAGGAAAAGATTCGATTCAAATCCATGGATGTGTTTGATTTTTGTGTGTTGTTGATATTATGCCTTTGCATGTTTGCTTCTTTATATGCTTATCTTTTATATGCTGCATACGTGATTGCATATTAGGTTCATAACCTGAGGGAATGAGGGAATAAGTCCCAATTGATTCATTGTTTGAACCAGGAGATTCCTTCATAGAGTGCAGTCGAATTCCTCCGCATAGAGTGCGTTGAGGGGTATCAATAGCGAGCTCTTATTCTCGTCGACCAGAGTTGAGTTGGGTTATTCGAACTGTGCAGGTGAGTGCAGGTCGAATTGAAGTCTCGGAGCTGAGTTTGAGAGAAGGAGGACTGGACCGTGTTAGCCGTATTGCACAGGTCTAGACGGCTTCAACACTTTGAGAGTTGTTGGAAGTCGAGCACGGGAAGAACGTGAGAAGTCTCTGAAGGAGTCAGAGAGAGGCAAAGCTCAGGAGGAATAGTTCCTTACAAGCATCTCAGGAACAGGCCTAGGAGAGATTGAACCAAGGGAAAGCTTAGAAGCCGGAGTATTCTCAAGAGGAAGAGAATCGACGACGTGTAACTCCAGTGAAGTTCCGCGAAACCCCGAGGACTGTCAGATCGTGGAGGAGTTGCGTGGAAGAGAACCCGTAAGCACAGGTGTGGAGAATCAAAGTCCATCGAGTTTCGGGGTTTCGGCGTTCGGGGATTGGTAAGGTGAGAGTTCTACACCTCGAGAAATCGCGAGTTGCGATTCCCCGAATCGATCTGAGCCATTGATTGGAGAGGGGACACGTGGCGCAGGATCCCTGAGGATCGGGGTTTGACTTTCGGTGTTTCCCAGAGGAAAGAGTTCTACACCTCGAGAAATTGCGAGTTGTGATTCCCCGAATCGATCTGAGTCGTTGATCGGAGAGGGGACACATGGCGCAGGATCCCTGAGGATCGGGGTTCGGCGTTCGAAGGTTCCCGGAGGCAAGAGTTCAACCTCTTTGAAATCGCGACCGGCGATTTCCTGAATTGATCGTAGTCATCGATCATAGTGGGGACACGTGGCGCAGGATCCTGAGGAGTCAGGATTCGGGGTTTTGTAAGGACCGTGACCTTGTGCATCAAGAGACGTGAATTCCTGAATCGCGATTTCTCGACATCACGAGTGGGAGACAGGTGTCAAGGGGTAAGACCTCCCCATGGGATGTTGACAGGTGGCATCGGAGAATCGGAGTTTGGGGTTTTGTGATGCAAGAGAATTGCGACCGGTGAAATCGCAATCCCGCGATCTCCAATCACACGAGCGAAGGAGGTGACATAGCTGAGTGGGACCTCCAGAGCAAGTGGAGAACAGGTGTCATCGAACTTCAGGATTTCGGTGTTCGGTGTTTCGGGGTTTTCGACCACGAAGAAATTTGCATCGCGGATTCGCGATCCGCGAAATCCCGAGGAGGACGTGGCGTGTGGGATATTGGAAGTTGAAAACTCTAGTGGAGTACAGGTGGTGTAGTATCGGGGATTTGCACCTCGGCATTCAGGGATTTTAAAGATAGAAGGTTGACATCACAGAGTGCGATATCCTGATAAGGAAATCTCCAATAAAGGGAAGTGTTGACCCGTTGACCATCGGGGATCGGGGTTTTGCTTTGTATGGGAATGGTGTTCGCGTGAACCGCGAACTCTCGAGTCGTGATATCCCGATTTCTGAAGAGGGAGATTTCCGAAGAATAATTGTGGGTGACTCGTGATTCCCGAGGGGAGTTGGAAGAGCTCAGAATCTTCGGGCCCATGATTTGAAGAAGGTCCTGGTGGGAGCGGTTGCTCACTGAGGGGCAGGTTGCGTCAGGTGGTATCAGAGCAGGAGTGTCTTTGGTTTTTTTGAAGCAGAGACAGAAGACACATAATGCCGCCTAAGAGGGAAAGGCAGTCACCTGATCGTGAGGACAGGGACGCGCGAAGAAGGGGTAGACCAACAGGAAATCCAGCAGGGAATCCAGAGATGGAGCGTCAAATATGGGATCTCAGGGCGAGACTCGAATATATGGAAACCACCCAGAGGCGTGGAGTGGGTACAGTAGAGTTCAGCAATCCTGAGGTTGAAGAGGAAGCTGGACACGACCAAGAAGAGGTCGCCGCAGAAGATGCCTCGACAAAGAGGTTGATCAAAGCCATTTCGAGGATGAGCTCGAAGACGAAGATGGATATTCCCGTCTATGAGGGAAATC
>ML777536.1:391084-413425 GCA_009831015.1 Picea engelmannii | reverse complement strand
TGGAGTACATGCAGAATTTCACATTCGTGATCAAACACATTTCGGGGACTGCGAACAAGGTGGCGGACGCCTTGAGTAGAAAATGTTTGTTGCTGCAGGAATTCAGGGTCAAAACGCTGGGTTTTGAAAACCTGAAAGATATGTATGCAGGTGATGCTGATTTCGGGAAAGCTTATGAAGCAGGCGAGAACCCAGTTCTCAGAGATAGGAGCCCATGGATAGATTTCTTGATACAGGATGGATTGCTATTCAAGGGCAATCAATTGTGCATTCCAGATTGCTCTATGAGAGAGAATTTGGTACGAGAAAAGCACAGCGGTGGACTAGCAGGTCATTTCGGGCATGACAAAACATTCGCCAAGCTGAGCGAATCATATTTTTGGCCAGGTATGCGTGCAAATGTGAAGAGATTTATTGATCGATACAGAATTTGTCAACACGCGAAGGGAAGAAAACAAAACACAGGGTTATATCAGCCATTGCCTATACCCGAAAGGTCGTGGGAGGCAATCAGTATGGACTTTGTGTTGGGGTTGCCAAGAACACAACGAGGATTTGATTCCATCTTTGTTGTGGTGGACAGATTCTCGAAGATGGCACATTTTATTCCATGCCATAAGACTAGCGATGCAACGCACGTTGCCAATTTGTTCTTTAAAGAGATTGTGTGATTGCATGGATTGCCGAGGAGCATAGTCTCAGATCGGGACACGAAGTTCATAGGCCATTTTTGGAGGACGCTATGGAAGAAGCTTGGGACTGACTTAGCATTCAGTTCTGCTTATTATCCGCAGACAGATGGGCAGACAGAAGTGGTCAACAGAAGCTTGGGAGATCTATTGAGAAGCCTAGTGGTGGAGCATCACACCAGTTGGGATCAGATCTTACCACAGGCAGAGTTTGCATACAACGATTCGGTGAATCGGAGTACAGGTAAGAGTCCGTTTCAAATTTTATATGGAACACAGCCGAGAGGAGTGTCTGAGCTCAGGGAGCCAGAACAGGATGAGACTAGCAGCGCGAGAGTTGAGGAGTTCGCTGAGGCGATGAAAGAACTTCACACACAGGTGAAGCAGCGGTTGCAAAAATCCAATCAAGAGTATAAGCGCAGAGCCGACTAGAGGAAAAGACAGCTTCAGTTTGAAGTTGGGGACATGGTTCTGGCGCACTTAAGAAAAGAAAGGTTACCAAGAGGAACGTACAACAAGCTCAAGATGAAGAAAATTGGGCCGTGTAAAATCCTGAGGAAATTCGGGGAAAATGCATATGAGCTTGAGTTGCCGGAAGGCATCGGGATATCTTTGATTTTCAACATTTTGGATTTATTCTCCCACAGGGCTGAAGAAGCAGGCACTGAAACTGAGGAACCAATGGTCCAGTGGCAGAAACAATTACCAGTTGCATAGAAATCGAGGATGGAGTGCATACTGGATAAACGAGCAGGGAAGAAGACCAGGAGAAAGCAGTATTTTGAATACCTGGTGAAATGGAAAGATCGCCCAGTGGAGGATGCCAGCTGGGAGACAGAAGAAGTGATTTTGAAACATGGGCAGACTATACAGGAGCTCATGGGTAGGAGCCCATGAAATCTTTTGAGCCGAGGAGTATGATGCAGGAGCATCCGCAATTCATCATACGAACCAGCGTGAGGAGAAAGAAGAGACAGCTGGACAAGCCAGCAAACCTCAAATTTTGAATTCTACCTTGGTATTGTTGCACCGCCGTTTTACTAAAGGCATTCAAAGCTGAGCACACTTGTAATGTAATGTAGATAAGCAGGCATTTAATGGTTTTAATGCTGGTAGATAGAAATTAGTTGTAGATTAGACAGTTTTTACTTCCAGGAGGGAAAATGAATATAGGCACCCTCCTTGTATAATTGAGATATTATTATTCAGCATTAAGACAGAAGCAAGGAGGAACAGAGCAGAGAGCTTGTGAAGAAATTCCATGTATAGATATTGAATTAATAGGAAAAGCTTCGATTCAAATCCATGGATGTGTTTGATCTCTGTGTGTTGTTGATATTATGCCTTTGAATGTTTGCTTCTTTATATGCTTATCTTTTATATGATGCATACGTGATTGCATATCAGGTTCATAACCTGAGGGAATGAGGGAATAAGTTCCAATTGATTCACTGTTTGAACCAGGAGATTCCTGCATAGAGTGCATTGAGGGGGTTCAACAACGAGCTCTTATTCTCGTCGACCAGAGTTGAGTTGGGTTATTCGAACCGTGCAGGTGAGTGCAGGTCGAATTGAAGTCTCAGAGCCGAGTCTGAGAGAAGCAGGGTTGGACCGTGTTAGCAGTATTGCACATGTCTAGATAGCTTCAACATTTTGAGAGCTATTGGAAGTCGAGCACGGGAAGAACGTGAGAAGTCTCTGAAGGAGTCAGAGAGAGGCAAAGCTCAGGAGGAATATTTCCTTACAAGCATCTCAAGAACAGGCCTGGGAGAGATTGAACCAAGGGAAAGCTTAGAAGCCGAAGTATTCTCAAGAGGAAGAGAATCGACGACGTGTAACTCCAGTGAAGTTTCATGAAATCCGGAGGACCGTCAGATCTTGGAGGAGTTGCGTGGAAGAGAACCCGTAAGCACAGGTGTGGAGAATCAAAGTCCATCGAGTTTTTGGGTTTCGACGTTCGGGGATTGGTAAGGTGAGAGTTCTACACCTCGAGAAATCGCGAGTTGCGATTCCCCGAATCGATCTGAGTCGTTGATCGGAGAGGGGACACGTGGCGCAGGATCCTTGAGGATCGGGGTTCGGCGTTCGGCGTTTCCCGGAGGCAAGAGTTCTACACCTCGAGAAATCGTGAGTTGCGATTCCCCGAATTGATCTGAGCCGTTGATCGAAGAGGGGACACGTGGCGCAGGATCCCTGAGGATCGGGGTTCGACGTTCGGCGGTTCCCAGAGGCAAGAGTTCAACCTCTTTGAAATCGCGACTGGCAATTTCCCAAATAGATCGGAGCCATCGATCATAGCGGGGACACGTGGCGAAGGATCCCGAGGAGTCGGGATTCGGGGTTTTGTAAGGACCGTGACCTTGTGCATCAAGAGATGCGAATTCTCGAATTGCGATTTCCCGACAGCATGAGTGGGAGACAGGTGTCAAGGGGTTGGACCTCCCCATGGGATGTTGACAGGTGGCATCGGAGAATCGGAGTTCGAGGTTTTGTGATGCAAGAGAATTGCGACCGGTGAAATCACAATCCCGCGATCCCTGATCGCACGAGCGAAGGAGGTGACGTAGCTGAGTGGGACCTCCAGAGCAGGTGGAGAACAGGTGTCATCGAACTTCGGGATTTCGGCATTCGGTGTTTCGGGGTTTTCGACCACGAAGAAATTTTCATCGTGGATTCGCGATCCGCGAAATCTCGAGGAGGACGTGGCGTGTGGCACAGTGGAAGTTGAAAACTCTAGTGGAGTATAGGTGGCGTAGTATCGTGGATTTTCACCTCGGCATTCGGGGATTTTAAAGATAGAAGGTTGACATCGCAGAGTACGATATCCCGACAAGGAAATCTTCGATAAAGGGAAGTGTTGACCCGTTGACCATCGGGGATCGGGGTTTTGCTTTGTATGGGAATGGTGTTCGCGTGAACCGCGAACTCCCGAGTCGCGATATCCCGATTTCCGAAGAGGGAGATTGCCGAAGGATAATTGTGGGTGACTCGTCATTCCCGAGGGGAGTTGGAAGAGCTCAGACTCTTCGGGCCCGTTATTTGAAGAAGGTCCTGGTGGGAGCGGCTGCTCGCTGAGGGGCAGGTTGCATCAGCAATTTAATCGGGCATGTTAATTTGGAGGTTAGGGTTGCGATTAAATCAAGAAGTCACAGTAATTTAATTCGGTTTGCGCGTATGCCTACATTTTATAATTGCCCAATGAAATAACAACAACCACATTACTGCCATGTTTTCCCTAAACAACATTCACACGACAATTTATATGGCAGGTTATATTACAGTTTAGGTTTTAAAAAGGTGAATATAACTATCACGATTTAGGAAAAGGGATCAGAACTTTTCAGAAATTAAGATTTGCAACCAGAGATAGTTGTAATAAGGCATTCGTTTAAGCGCCCTCTAATTATGAACCCAAAATTATAAAATATGAAATTCATTTTCTGAAATAACTAAAAATCATTTTCTGGAAGTATAAACATCGTACGAACTCATTTCTGAAAATATATAAACACGCATGGAACGAACGAGCACATGGAAGTTCCTTCATTTCTAGATCTTGTTGTTTGTATGCAAGATCTTGATCTCTAGATCTTGATGTTTGTACGCACACTCTTTGTCAGTGCATTCTTGTCGTTTGTTATAGGTTCGATGCACGAACGTGCCCTCTTGTCTTGTTATACGTTCGATGGAGTGCATGGCAATTATGCTTTGATTTCAATATTTTGTGTTATTTGAAGATTTCGTTGTTTGTACACGATATCCTATCCAGTAGTATGTTTACCAATAAAATATTTTATATAAATTAATATAAAATAATGGAATAAATTTAATATTAATAAAATAATAATTATCTATAAATTCATAAAGTATTATAATAACTAAAAAAATAAAAACTAAAAATATATTTATTATTAAAAAGAAATTTAAAAGTATACATAGCCTAAAAATATACTTATTATTAAAAAGAGATTTAAGATTATACATAACTGTTTAAATCAAACGAGAATGATCGGCGATATATGAGTCGTACCATAACACTAACGCATCTGGCTTATCAGATTTCAATTTTTATTTGAAATAAGCAGATTCTGTGATCGATGCCCTCTGCAGAGTCGTGTCGAAGTCCATTTTGTCAACTTACCCGCCGCTTCCATCGTGGCCTTTGGTGCAAGTTTCAATTCACTGATGGAGAAGCTAGTGCAGGGAAATAACCATTGCTTTTATGAAATGACTGGATTTTGTTTTAACACAGTGCCTACGACCCCCACGAATATTCAATGCCATAACCAACAACAACACACAGTCGCAAGCTAACACTACTCCACAACCAACAACAAACACACTAGCGCGAGCTAGCTCTACTCCAGAACCACACGAATATTCAACGCCACAACCCACAGCAACACATAGGCTTAAGGGTCGAACCGTGTGGAGCAACCTCCTCCAGTTCGCAAGGGATTAAAATACCCAAAGTAGAGAGGTAAAACCCCAAATCTCAACGATGTCACCACCAAGAAACGAACGGGCGTTTTGTGCAGGGTAAAATGCCATAAATAATACCCAACCGCGAATGGGGATGCCCAGCCCATAACTAAACACCCACCGTACTGTGAAAATGCCCAATGGAAAGGAGAACCCACTGAAAACGCACGCCGATGTATAGGTAAAAAAAGAAAAATGACGAGGAGAAAAAGAAAACCCACCGAAAAGAGATAGCATGGTGTAAGTAAGAACGCCTAGATAAAGCAAAAGGAAACCCACTGAACAAAACTGCCATATATATATAAACGCCCATAAACCAATGATTTTCCCATAGTAGGAAGAAAAACGCCCACGGAATGGAAAAAATGCCGAATCAATGCCCAGGGACCCGAAGGCAACAACCATAAACCCAAGCCAACTTACCAGAAACCCCTATCTGTACTAAATATGAAAGAAAAAGAGGAAGAGAGAGATAACCATTACAGCTACCACTTTACCCCTCTAACCATTAAAACTACAGATTTTAGACACGATTCACACCATAACCACTGAAACTACAAATTTGCATAGTAGCCATTAAAACTACAGTTTATAAACACGCGCAGCAAGACAGAAACGCCCAGAGATTTACATACTTGTGTCCTTAACGCTTGCAACAAATGATTCTTGTGCTCCTGTTGCTCCTTCTCCTGCTTTCCGACCATAGAGGACTCACCGATAACTCCCAGCCAAACGCTAGGGGTACTCTCCTTCCCCCCTTAGCCCCCCGAGCCGCAAAGGGGCCACACACAACCCAGACGATAGCCTAGCTTCTCAGCTCGCCTTCAAGGCAGAGCTACCATTCAAGTCGGCTGAGAATCCCCAACTCCTACAAGAAATCAGTCCAGTCTCTAGTCTGGCAGCATAACAATACCAATAGCTGAAAAAAGTCCCCCATATTTCCCCCCTCTCCCTTTCTTTTATCCAGTCTCAAACCCTAAATCCCCTTTCTTTTAGGTTTTCCCCCCTTTTTCCTTTTTATTTTATTTTATTTTATTTTTCTTTTTAAAACTCAAAGAGTAAGTGTGCTCATTAATAATTCCATTTTATTTTTACATGCGTAACTTTTATTAATGGTAGAGGCGGTAGGGATTAATAAATTACGGAAAGAGAATCCATTTATCATTTTCGTTATTCTATAAATTTAAGATTAAGGAATACACGACAATTTGTTTATAATATATGTATGAATATTTTCATTTTTTTCTATTTATAAGCATGCATTCATCATAGTAATTTATCATTATCCATCATTTAAATTCACCATTAATATATATATAGGATAATGAGAGATTAAGGTGATGGCAAACATGTATATGGGAAAAGTAAATGTATTACATAAAAAGAATAATGAGAAATTAAGGGGAGGGATGGTGATTTAGTAATGTGAACTGGACATGAAACAGAGAGATGGATACTGGAAGATTAAGGTGATGGAGGATAGTTTAATAAAGTAGACATGGATAATGAGAGGATAATGGTCTTAGTTTTTTTTTTTTGGTTTTTTTTTTTTTGAAATTTTCTTTATGTTACACTACGAAGGTGATGTCATTCTCCCACCAGTTAGGAATCAATTTCTTCTTTCCAAGTTTTCAAACTATCAGGTTTTCTTTAACACTTACCCTCATTATCGCCCCAAGAATTTCATGAAGACCAACTATTACTTAGGTGGGTTTTTGTTTAATTTGTTATTTTTATTCCAGGGTCTTCTCTTAGGGTTAGACTAAATTTTACCCTAACAGTTTTTAGATTTGTACTAGATTCTGAACTGGGCGTCACTGGGTTAGGGAATTTGTTTAGGAATATCTTAAAGCATTAAGGTCTTAGGTCTATTAGGTTTGTTTCCTTCATCCACATCAATGTGACGTGCCCTTCAGGACGCACCATGTGCTCCAAGGGTGTCACTCGCTTCTTGTGTTTCTTTTGTGCGACGTGCCCTTCAGGATGGACCACGTGCTCCAAGGGTGCCACTCGCCAACTGGACTAATTGGTAGACATCTATAACCCCTGGAGTCAACACTCCACTAGGTGAACTTGTAGGAGACTAAGGGTTCTAAGGAATAAGGCCCCCGCCTTATTGCGCACCCCTTAGAACCATCGTGAGCGACTATCGCAGTCCGCCCTCACGGCATCGTGGATCCTCTCGAACTAGGTAATTGTTAACCTACAGTTCGAGCCATGGTGGGAGTGCTAGTAGGCGGTGGCAGGGCTGTTGTCCACCCCTCTCCCTCAACCTCTCTGGAATCATGTGTGGCCCCTTTACTCCATATGTGAGTCTGGTCGGCAAGCTATCGTCATCCTGCATCATCAACAATCATGTCAGAAATGTCAACAACAAATCATCAAATCGAATGAAACATCATAGTAAACATATCAACCCAAAATCACACTCCCTAACTCAGTCCAGAGTCCAAGGGGGTTCTACTGATGCCTCTGCATCCTCAAGGTCAAAAACCCTGCACACTCAATAAAATTGAGTCAATAGCACCTGTCTACATCAAATAGTAACACATCATGTCATCTGTCAATCGCATCATAATCAAGTATAAATGGTCTAACATCATAAAAGTCCAGATCGCTTGCGAGAAAGTGTCCTCAAATAATAAGTGTTCTCAGTGAACCAGAGCGGGATGTTACAACGCGAGAAATGCAGAAGATCAAACTTCCAGAGTTTTCTGGGGATCATGCCAGAGAATGCGCAGAAGCATGGTTGGAAGGCATGGCAAGGTGTTTTTCCTCAAGGGACTATGCGTCCAACTCAAAGGCAAATATCAGAATTTTTCAGTTAAGAAACATTGCCTTGAACTGGTGGGGCAACCTAGAAAGACAACTACATCTTACCCCAGACACAGTATCTTGGGATCTTTTCGAGGATAGGTTCCGAAGGAAATATCTGCCAGTTTATTATGAGGAACAACAGGTAGGGGAATTTCATGCCTTAGTACAAGGAAACAGAACTTTAGAAGAATACGAGATCAGATTTATGGAACTGGTCAAATATGTTTCATATATGGATAATGACCAACGAAAGGCAGAATGCTTCATCTATGGGCTAAACCCTAAGATCAGAGCTATGGTGCAGATGTGGAAACTGTCTTCGGTAGCGGAAGCTGTGGAAAATGCACATTATGCGGAGGAACACATGAACTTAACCGAGGGTACAAGACCGACATTTCCACATCGTCCTGGATTCATAGGGAAGGCCCCGAGGACATTTCCCAGGGGAGGGGGCTCAAGGCCACCACCATATGGTAACAGAGTCATGCCAAGGACAGTAGCCACAGGGATTTCAATGGAAGCGAGTGCAGCATATTATTCATCGCCAATGACGTAGACAGGTCCATGACCATCTCAGGGAACAACTAGTAGGGGCAGGGGTTCCAGGGGAAGGAACTCATTTCAGAGACAGTCACATAACAGTGCACAGGTTCAATCTCGTGTTACCTGTTGGGGGTGCGGAGGATCCCATTACCAGCGTGACTGCCCAAAGTTACAATCAGGGTTCGTGCATAGAGAAGGAAAGGCACTAATGGGGAGAGAAAGTAGCAGCCACTAGATTTACGCAGTGGTTAATAATCGCCAGGCCGAACATCAATCCACGGTGGTGGAGTCATCAGGTACGCTAAATCATATCAATGTTAAGATTTTATTTGATTCTGGTGTGACAAATAGTTTCATTTCACCATATTCATTAGAAAATATTGGGCTGGAAGCCTATGAGAATGATAACTTTAAACAAGTCGAGATGGCTTTGGGGGAAAAACAAGCGGTAGGACCTAGTGTTGATAATTGTATAGTAGACCTCGGAGTGTGTACTACCAGGTTGAAGGTATACGTCACTGCTCTCGGGGCATATGACCTAATCATTGGAATGGATTGGTTAGAAAGTCACCGAGCTTTGGTAGATTGTTTCGTAAAGAGGGTGCTTTGTGTCAACGATGACAGAAGATCAGTAGAGATCTAGGGTGTACAGAGAAAAGTTTCGTTACACTTTATATCAACTATGAATGTTAAGTAATGCTTGAGGCAAGGGTGTCGACTTTATGTAGTGGAAGTAGTGAATGGAAGGAATGGACCCTCATTGGATCAGTACCCGGTATTGTCAGAATTTAAGGATGTTCTCCTGAATGAGTTACTAGGATTACCTCCTGAGAGGGAGCTTGATTTTACTATTGAGCTAAAACCTGGTGCAGAACCAATTTCCAAGACTCTGTATTGGATGACAGTGCCAGAACTTTGTGAATTGCAAATGCAGTTGAAAGAGTTACTGGACTTACGGATAATAAGGCCCAGTGTCTCACCTTGGGGCACACTAGTAATTTTTGTAAAGAAGAAGGATGGATCCCTACAACTGTGTATAGACTACAGGGACTTGAACCATGCTATAGTGAAAAATAGGTACCCAATGCCACAAATAGATGACCTCTTCGATCAAATGAAAGGAGCAACGATATTCTCAAAGATTAATTTGTGATCATGGTATCATCAGTTAAGGATTAAGGAAGGCGATATCCCAAAAACCATCTTTCGAACTCGGTTTGGACATTACGAGATCATTGTAGTACCTTTTGGATTGACCAATGCACCAACAGTATTCATGAGCCTCATGAACGACATATTCTGAAAGTACTTAGATCGATTTGTACAAGTCTTTCTAGATGACATCCTCATCTATTCCAAGAATGAAAGAGAACATGAGGAACACTTGCAAGTAGTGTTGTCCTACCTCAGAGAGAAAAAATTGTATGGGAAGTTGTCGAAGTGTTCCTTCTTCCAGAAATAGATTCACTATTTAGGTCATATCATTTTCGGTGAAGGAATCTCTATGGACCTAGAAAAGGTAATGGCCATTATGGAGTGGTCAGTGCCGAAAAATTCCCATGAGGTGAGAAGCTTCATGGGGATAGCAGGTTATTACCGGAGATTTGTGGAAGGATTCTCAAAAATAGCAAAACCCATCACCACTTTACAATGCAAGGGGGTCATGTATGAATGGAAAAAAGAATGTGATAGTGCATTCATTGAGCTTAAGAGGCTACTAACTAGTGCGCCAATTCTAAAAGTGTCGTATATGGAAAAGGACTTCACAATTTGCAAGGATGCCTCGAAGCAATGGTTTGGGGCTGTGTTAATGTAGGATGGAGGAGTGATAGCTTATGCGTCAAGGAAGTTGAAGAAACATGAATAGATATACACGACTCATGATTTAGAGTTGGCAACTGTAATGATAACTCTAAAGATTTGGAGGCACTATCTTGTGGGGCGAAACTTCGAGCTCAAAATGGACCATCAAAGTTTAAAACATATCTTCACTCAAAGAGATCTGAATGCCAGGCAAAGGCGATGGAGTGAGTTTATGAGTGAGTATGATTTTGGTATTTTGTACATCAAGGGAAAGGAAAATGTGGTCGCAGATGCCTTGAGTAGGAGACCACGTATCTTCTCCTTGGTAACCTTAAAGGTCAATCTGAGGGAACATGTGTTGACACAACTCCAAGGAGACAGTTGGTATTTAAAGGTTACTTAAAACCTCCAGAGCAGGAGGTAGTTAGATCCAAAGTATGAAGGATATAGTCTGGAAACAGACGGACTGTTAAGATATCGAGGAAAGATGTACATCCTTGAGAATGGGGATACTCGAAGCATCATATTGAAGGAAGCCCATAGAGCACTTTATTGTGTGCATCCAGGTGCGAAGAAGATGTATGCATATATAAGTAAACTCTTCTTCTGGGTAGGCATGAAGCGCGATGTAGTCCATTTCATCACCAAGTGCCTAGAATGTCAATAAGTGAAAGTCGAACACCATCACCCGACAGGCCTCCTACAACCACATGATGTTCCTATGTCCAAGTGGGAAGTCATCTCTATGTATATTGTTGTGGGGTTGCCGCTCACATCCTATAGACATAATGCCATTCTTGTGATAGTGGATAAGTTAACCAAGAGTGTTCATTTTATTCCAGTTAGAGACATTTACGATGTCACTGATGTGGAACGTGTGTTTGTAAATGAGGTTATCTGTTTGCATGGGATACCTAAGAAGATCATTTCAGATCGGGACTCCAGATTCACTTCTAGGTTTTGGACAAGTTTACAGTCATTGTTGGGGACTGGGTTGAAATTAAGCACAACTTATCATCCTGAAACAGATGGGAAAACTGAGAGAGTAAATCAAGTCATGGAAGACATGCTTAGGATGTATGTAATGGATAATCAAACCCATTGGGAGAAGTACCTACCTTTAGTAGAGTTTGACTACAATAACAATTATCATAGCTCCATCGGAATGCCACCCTACGAAGCTTTGTATGGGAGGCCATGCAGAATCCCATTGAGTTGGGATAGACTATAATACCGAGTAATAGTTGGGCCAAAATTGATTCAAGAGATGGAGGAACAAGTGATTCAGATTAGGAAGAGACTAAAGGAATCACAGGATAGGCAGAAAAGCTATGCAGATGCACACAGGACCGACCAAAGTTATGAAGTGGGAGACCAGGTTTTCATTCGTATCAGGCATAATAAGAGTACCATATGGTTTGTGAAGGGGAAAAAGTTTTCACCTCGATTTATAGGACCATTCAGAATCCAAGAGAAAATTGGACCCATTGCATATCGTCTCGTACTACCACCCCACTTGCATAAAAATCACAATGTTTTTCATGTATTTGTTTTACGTCATTATGTTGTTGATGAATCACATAAACTAAATTGGAAGGAATTGAAGGTATTGGATGTGGGAACCCTCGCAGTACAACCATTAGGCATATTGTACCGTAGAGTCCGACAACTCAGGAACCATCTGGTAGACCAAGTTAAGGTCCAGTGGGACAAGTATAGTCCAGGATCTGCTACTTGGGAAGACACCGAGACACTACGATGAGACTATCCCTCACTTTTTTTGACCACCTCGAGAATATGTTTCTCGAAGGTTGGATGTATGTAACACCACCTTTTGAATTAGACAACTAGGATTACCTGAGGCCTATATACATTATTTTCTAGTCACAATGAAACTATTAAGTGATACACTTAAACTTTAAAATGTATGAACTTTTATGAATGTTTAAATTTTATTGATGATGATGTATGTAATGAGGTCTATTATGTGAATGTAAATTTTACGAATGTTTAAATGTTATTGATGATGATGTATATGATGCGACATATTGTGAGAATGTGAATTTAATGAATGTTTAAATGCTATTAGGATGATGTTGGATATGATGCAATCTATTTTGAGTAAATGATAATCTTATGAATGGGTGTCGAAATTGAATTATGGGATATTATATGATCTATTTCTAACTGGAAAAATTTGATGTTAAGTTATTGGTACAGGGATACCAAATAGAAATGATGATTGTATGCAATTACATGATGATAATGCATAGAAATGTATGAGTTTGTGTTACGGAATAATATGTAGGTTATGGGCTATGAAATAACCGACGTAATGATGATGAAAGTGGATATCATGAACACTAGACGAGAAACATTATGGCATGAATATAGTATGTGAAATTATATTGGTTTGGATGCATTGCTATGATATGTGGACCAGTGCAGGATTTCAGGTGATGCCACTGCCCAAAACTGAATAAACGATGACAAAACCCCCAGCAACATGGTACCACTGTATATTCCATTGTAGGGTGTGGACCCTAGTTATGATTAGGAGGGGTGGAGGCATTTCCCACCATGTATCCTCCAAAACTTGAAGTCATGGGAGGAAGGTGTTAGTTCACACTCCCCAAGACATGTGATGATGATTGTCAGATGCCTGCTAGGGAAGCTTGGTCGAGATGGCGACACTTTCTCTTACGAGTTCTATTTAGAGTTAGGTAAATATAGTTGATGCTCCAAGATAGTTTGGCAGAGGAAGGATAGGAATGGAGACGGAAGTAAGTTAGGGAGGAAGGATGAGTAGAAATAGTTGATAAAGTATGGAGATTTGTCTTGTGGTAGAATTTAATGTTTTCCCTTCACAAAAAAAAAAAGAATGTGTATATATGAATATTCATAATTACGTAATTAAACCACAGTTGTCTAAATAAAATTGTTGAGCCAAGTAATTGTAATTAAAGGATTTCTCAAACAATTGATTGGTTTGCTGTCTTTTATAAAAGACTAGTCTTGTTGATTGGATTGGAAGCATACATAAATTACTAAAGGATGATAGTTTTTTATTATTGCTACATGCACGACACTTGTATGTACTAGCTACACATGAATTTCTTGTACATATACACTAGTATGTATGAGTTTTCTTAACTTACTTATTGATAATGTCAGTTAATTGTTATGAATGTGTGAACCATGTTTCTTTTCCTTTGTACCATAAGACACCTTAACTTCGGGACAAAGTTTCCTGAAGGGTGGGTGTATGTAACAACCCTAGTTGAAAATATGCTTAGGGATTATTAAGCAAAATTAATTAGGTGACTAATTGTCCTAACATGGTTTTAATTAAACAAAGATTGGCATAATAATATTAATTAAATATTTATTAATTAATTAATTGTTATAATTTTGATTAATAAACTAACTAAATTAATTACGTATCGCATTGAATGACCAGGGTAATAAATTTAATTGTTTAATTAAATGATTTACGTATACGGGGGGATAAGAAACATTAAATATAAGGATAAGAAACATTAAATATAAGGATAAGAAACATTAAATAATAGGGTAAGACATTAACTATGTGGATAAGATAATGAATGTATGGATAAGGAAATTTATGAGGAGGAAAGGGTCGATGAAGGAGGGATATGAAGGGAGGAGGATTATGGAAGAAGGCATTATTTTGGGGAGGAGGAAGCATTTTTTGAGAGGGGGGAGAGTTCTAGTTTGGGGGTTTTTGGATTTTCTGGTTCTGATTTGGAGTTCTGCAGTCTAGGAGGATCAATACAGGGGCACCGGCTTGCTGGGGGTTTTGGGCACGGAGGCCAGGATATCCATATGGTATCCTAGAGCTAGGAAGCCAGACAGGATGCTCCTAAGCTGGCAGGGAGGAAACACGGTTTGGGCAGAGTTGGTCAGTGCATTAGGCTACAGCAAAGCAGCGGGATGGAAAACCAGGTCAATGGAGAAATTAGCATCAGGAAGAGGTAAATTTGTATTATTCTGTTAAGTAAATTTTATTTTGTCATGAAATTATTTTTCATTGATAAATTTAACATGCGTATATGATGAAATAAAAAAAAATATTGAGTTTTCTGCAATCAAGTAGAAGTTATTGTTTCAGTTTATGTATTTAATAGACTTAAATTAATATGGTCACTACAATACTCCACCAAGTGATCTTGTGGGAGACTAAAGGCCTCTAAGGAATAATACCCCTGCCTTATTGCACACCCCTTAGAATCATCGTGAGCGACTGTCGCCATATGCCCTCATGGTATCGTGGGTCTTCTCAAAGTAGGTAGTTTTTAACCTACAGTTTGAGCCACAATGGAAGTGCTAGTAGACTATGGCAGGGCTGTTGTCCACAACTCTCCCTCAATGTCTCTTGTAGTCATGTGTGACCCCTCTACTCCATGTGTGAGTCTAGTCAGCAAGCTATCGTCAGCCTGCATCATCAACGAATCATGTCAAAAATAATATCTGTAATCATATGCACAAATGTCATATATATAAAACAATAAAACCCAATAGTCCACTCCTTGACTCGATCCAGAGTCCAAGGGGTTTCATCGATGCCTCTGCATCCTTGAGGTCCAAAATGCTGCACACTCAGGAGAATCGAGTCAATAGAACATGTCTAAGTCAATACAATGAAATAACATATAATCGCATCTATAATGACTCATAATCATAGTCAACGACCATTAGTATAATAATCTGGATTGCTTGCAAGCAAGTGTTCTCAAGGAATAAGTTCGCGTAATGTGCGCAAGAGCTGGATGTTATATTTATCCCCTATGATTTGACTTTCAGGGTGATTTTTTTGAACTCTTTTTTATGGAACTTTTGGCAAGGGTGTTTCTTCCTCATCCTTTTCCTCATCCGTTTGTTCTTCATTCTCTTGTAGTTATTTAACATCTTCTTCATGTTGCGATTCACGATCTTCTTCATCATCACTAGTTCTTGAATCTTATCCATTCATCATTTTTTTATTTATCTTAAGATTTGATTTTACTCAATTTTAGATCATCTACTTTTACATTGGCAGTTTCCACTAATTTTTGCAATCCTAGATTATAGCATCTATAATCCTTTTTGTTGGCTGAGTATCCAAGAAATATCCCCTCATCTGATCTAGAATCAAAATTTTCTAGCTTATCATCCTCTCTTTTGATGTAACATTTGCTCCCAAATACTCTGAAGTATTTCATAGATGCTAGTCCTACAAACAACAATTCATAAGATTTTTTGTCATGGTTAGATCTAAGTTGTTCCTGTTTGAGTATGTGAACTGCTATATAAATTGCATCTCTCCAACAATTATCTGGAAGTTTCGCCTCATTCAACATTATTCTCATAGCCTCTTGAACAGTTTTCGTTTTTCTCTCAATAATTCCATTATTTTGAGGAGTTCTTGGAGATGAAAATTTTCTGTTGATTCAATGATATTCACAAAGCTTATTGAATTCTTTAGAGGAAAACTCCTCTCCATTGTCTGATCTCACACATTTGACCTTTAGATCTGTCTCATTTTCCGCATAATCTTTGTACTCCTTAAACTTTTCATATGCCTGTGATTTTTCTTTGAGGAAGTATACCCAGTTCATCCTTGTATAGTCATCTATAATCAACATGAAGTAATGTTCCCCTTGTATACTTCTAGTCCTAGTAGTTCCGTAGAGGTCAGTGTGAAAAAACTCCAAAGGTATTGATGTAGAGTATTATTTTGTCTTGAATTTGACTCTTGTCTTGTTTGCAAGTTGGCAATGCTTAAAAACAAGGTATTAAGGTTTTATAACCTTTGTCATATCCTTCACTCCTTTCTTCTTGTTGCCTTTGATGATATTGTCAAATATCAAGTGTCCCATTATTTTGTGACACAAACAACTTTCATCTACTTGACTCATGTACCATTCTTCATCTTCTTCAATATATAAAATATATATATTAATTGAGGTTCTTGGTGCAATAAATACTAATTTTTCTGATCCTTCCTTCTCGATTTCACATTTATGGGAGTAAAAAATGATGATATTTCCTTGATCACAATTTTGGCTTACCCTTAGAATATTAGGCTTCATATTTTCAACTAGTAGCACATTTTCTTCTTTATTTTTCTTGTTTCCCAAAGTGATTGTTCCTTTTCCAAATATTCTCGTAGATACATTATCTCTATATGTGACACTTCCTTTTTCTTTCTTTGTCAGATTGAGAAATTTACTTTTATATCATGTCATATGCTTAGAGCATCCACTGTCAATATACCATTGACACTTTTGTTTTTGGCATACAAGGATACTTCACATTCTATTACCTTTTCTTCCACGTGTTTTTATTTCCATATCTTTTTATCTTTATTGTTGGGAATACTTGTCCTCAAGGATTGCATTGTAAATCTACATTCACAAACTTTATGACAATAATTTTTGTACTTGTGGCATTCAACATTGTAATCCTGTAAAGGAGAGAATGATCAATAGTTTCTTTTCTCTTCATTATTTTAGTTGTTTTTATATCTTTGGACATTTTTAGGATTTTACTTTATATAGGATTTACAATGTATAACTTTATGTCAAAAGTTATTGCATGAGCAACAATATCCAAGGAATATATGTTGATATCTATTAGGGGGAGTCCTTCTCATCACTATATTTGTTTTGTTTTTATTTTTATTTTGTAGGGGTTGCTTATTTCTATTTATCAATAACAATCTTTAATGGTACCATCTTATCCTTGTTATCTTCCATTTTTAAGGAGATTCTAAGAGCATCTACATATTTGATTGGTTGGTTGTCAGTATTATGTTTTGCATAGGTTTAATATTGATCATATCCCAGTCCTTTCTTATCATTTGGTGATCTTTGACTATTAAGTATATCATTCAATATTTTTGAACGGTTCTCAAATATTGATTGGTTGTTTCCTTTCTCAAGTTCCCTCTTTGGTTGAACAATTTCAGTCTCTAGATTATTACAATCTTGTTGTTTTTCATTTAGTTTTTTATTCAATATTTCTTCATTTCTCTTCGCTTCTTGAAGTTGAGTATTCAGGTCAACGATGATTGTCTCTGATTTTTTTATGATTTTTGAAACTTCCTTTTCTCTTAATTGTCGTGCTTCTTCAAATTATAGTATCTTTCCCCTCAATAAGTTCATCAGAAGGATTATATTGGGTTTCTATACTCATAAATAGATGTTTTGAATATTCATCTTCACTTTCTTCAGATGGACTACTGTCCTCTTTGGTGTAAAATGTATTCTTCTTTTTGTTGCAAAATTTCTTTTTGTATTGGGATCTATCCTTTTTATTTTCTTTGAAAGTTCTTTCATCATAATTTTCTTCTTGTTTTGGATAGGGAAATTTGGAAGAAAAATATCCAACCTTTCCACAATTAAATCAGTTTATATGATTTTTTCCCTTTTATTTACTAGTTCCTTTCTTGAGTTTCTTCAAGAAGTTCACTACTTCTCCATCATATATCTATGTTTTGTCTTCATTAGAGATATACTTCTGATTATTCTTTATTTTTTATGCCTTCAAATATGTTTCCACTTTATATGGATTTTCTTTCCCTATTCTCATCTCATAAGCTGTGAGAATCCCATGGAGTTTATCCATTGTGATATTGTCTAGGATTTATTTATCTTCTAGGGTGGAGACCTTTGAGTCATATATCATAGTAAATTTTATCAGTACTTCATGAACAATGAATTTGTCTTCTATGTTTTCTCCTAATGCTCTGTTTGAATTGAAAAAATCATCTACTCTTTGTAGATATTCTGTTATATTTTCATCTTCATTCATTTTTAGATTTTCAAACCATTCTCTAAGTGTTTGAATTTTATATTTGTTTACCTTTCCATCTCCTTCATAGATGATCTTTAGTTTGTCCCAAATTTACTTTGATTATTTATAGTGCATCACTTTTACAAATATAAAATTTTCTAATCCTCCAAGAATCACATTAACAACTCTTGAATTGTCATTCCATATCTTCTTTGCAACATTATCAATAGGTGGGGTAGATGGAGAAGTATAACCATTTTCAACGGATTTCCATACATCACAAAATAATAATAAAATAATAATAATTATAAGCTAATTAATGAACATAAAAAGGCATGTTACCAAGGTTGAGGGGACTTTCCCAATATGGTAATAACTGTTAGAAACTACTTATCTACCTAAACTTGTGATTCAACACAAAAACAACAACACCTTCTTATTGCACATGGAAAACGAATTACAAATGTTCAATCGTGAATTCGATATTTTTCTTACAATGATGAATGGTATATCTTTTTATATGAAAAGGTTTTCCCATGATATGTTCTATGAGACACTATTTATACATATAATCTCTGGAAATGATCCTAATTCATTAAAAAAAAAAAATCATTTATTGGGAAACTGGTCGTGCACAAAATCTAGGAAAACCCATATTAGAAAATGTGTGAAAACTTGCTAAACATGTTTGATTTTAAAAGTATGCTTGTAATTTAGTTATATGAGGTCATTTCCCACAAAACCCATGTTCCATAATTGGGAGATTTGTCTTCATTATGTCGGGAATACCACTTGAAGTTAATTGCTATAAATTTAGCACATTTTTTACTAGAAACCTATGACCATGCCTAGAGGCTTCCATGTGAGACCTTGGAATGAACCAAGGGACACACACCATGCTGGAGATTATATCTTTGAAACCAATGTGACCATATTCCATGTGGGTGAAAACATACATGAAAACCTACAAACTTGCGTATTGGAACAATTGGAGGTACAAGAACAAAACTAGCATTTTTCATTAGTAAAACTTGCTTCAAAACTCCTATTGATTCATCAATAACTTAGGAATAATGATTAAATAAAAAAGTATACCTCATGATACTTTTCAAGAGTGTTTTAGAATTGAAATCACTAAAATGGATGATATCAAGGCTAGGTTTAGATGCAAAAACATAGTATAAGTGGAAAAAGGAGTGTATAATTAATAGAAAAATAGGGGTTCAACATAGGAACAACTATACTAAATACATTAATAATAGTAGGAAAAAAACATACCAAAAGAAGGAGGATGGGTACCTAGGCCATGAAGTTTTTATGATGAAAACTCATATGAAACCCTCTCGACATGAGCTCTCACCCATCCCACTCAAAAGATTGGGGTTCTTATGTAACGACCCCCGTTGTTACGACTACATGCAATGAAAAACAATGAAAATATCTTTTTTGTTATAAGAAGGAAGGCAATCAACCACAACAACTAATCAACACAACTTGACGATGAAAAAAAATTACGCATTCCAGTAAAATAAAGCAATGACACATCATACTAGCACATCATGCAATGGGATGAAACATGCGATAATCAATAGACAGATAAAAATGGCTAACCGCCCAACACAATCAAGACAATGCCTACAAGCTATAGGAAAACATCAACAACACGACACATCAACTCGACAACCCGTAACTAGAAACCTTTATGACACACAAAACCAATCGCATTAAGGTGTTACAAAACCAAGTACCAACATCAATTACAATGAAAAAATGTCCACATCAGGAATCATGAGATGTCGACTAGGTTATCATTCACATCTATCCATCAGGGCGCGTAATGATCTCGTCATCGGGAATCATGTCGTCACAAGACAATAGGTGTGACAGTAACCATGATGCAATATAACATATCTAGACCTTTAACCCAAGATAAATCCCTCATGCTAGGAGACCGAATCATCTGTCAATAAATACAAGAAGACTATACCCAAGCACCCAAGCAACAAGTCGACAAGATGCTAGGTGACATCACTCAAATTAAATTGTGCAACAACTGAAGGATTTCTTGTTTCCTACAAGTTAGCATGTGTGGTGAAACAAATATGAGCAACCACCATTTTCAATTCGACTTAAGGAATAAGGTGCAAAGTAACCAATCAACTGTTAAACTATTAATCAATTTAGATAAGAAAACTATTAATCACTCAACCATTAATCTTGCACAATCTATTAAACTATTACACCAATAAACCATTATGTCTAACAAATCCTATTAATTCAACATTTATATCTCTATATAAGAAATGTTAATCCTATTATTTTTAATAAAAATCAAACAAATTTTAAAACTTTTATATCATTTAATATTAATAATTTTTTTTTATTTTTTTTGTATAACATATCTACTTTTATTTTCTTCAAAGTTCACTTCACTTTAAAGGATATGCTAGTCAATGTACCTACTTAGACATGTTAGTTAATGTAATTAAGTGTATGTTAAAATATTTGATTAGTTCGATTATGAAGAAAAGTTTATGTGAAGTTGCTCACCTTTGATAAAGCAATATTATTTCATATAAACTAAGCATTGAAGCATTGAAACTAGAAACCAAACATACTGGTTGTAGAAGGGTTTACCTTTTTCAGTGCACATGTCACTTAATCCTAGTAATATGCCTATCTTTTCTAGAACACAATTTGACCAGAACAAGGCACGCAAAATTCAATGGGAATTTCATGTAAACAACAACAACCATTTGATATGAAGCTTCATAATGATAATAATGATATTACGGTAAAATCATGAAGGTGGGTTACACTTTTGCTTGTTTTATGAGAAAAAAAACTGTATTTTCACAAGTTATTCAACTTCCGACATATACAAGTATTTGTTTTATTTAGAATTTCACTTTATAGTAAAAACAAAAGTTGTGAAGAATTGTGTTAGCTTTCCAATGACTATTTTTCAATTTTTTTTTATCACGATTTGATATGTCAATTTGACAATTGTTTAACAGTATGTTTCTTAAACATGAAATGAATGATAATGAGTTACTTATTTCTACAACAATGTATATATTATTAAACTTATGTTTTGAAGAAACAAAATATACTGCGACAATCTGCAGAGACTCTATTTTATTATGACTATTATTTTGAATTTAACGGATGAATATTATAATTTCTAGAATTTTTTGAGGTTGACCAAGTTGAAAACGTTGCAGAGTTTAAATACATCTTTTTCTACACCTTGTATCTATCTTAATTTTTACTTAAAACTAAAATTTAAATATACCCTTTTGAAAAGAACAGTTTAAAGACTATGAATATTTTTTTTCAATTTTTTTCTCTATATATTTTTTGAGATACCGATATTTCATTTCACCAAATCATAATGTCTGCTGAAAATATTATGTAGTGAGTTTTTTTAAAAATTAAATAAAATTAGATAAAAATAAAGAAAATGAAAACAAATTATACGAATTGAAAGTAGATTCAATTTTGGAAATGCTGGTGTCATTTTCGAAACCAAATTCTCAATGTTTGTAGGAGTCCACAACCTCTGAAGTTTAGTTATGATTGGGGCATTTCTCTGGCTTTGGTTTTCAGTTGCAATTTCATGTTTTCGGTCGAAAAATTAATTTTTCGGCCGAAAGACTAAAATCTAACGGAATCCGTTAAATTAAACGGTTTCGAGATCTTTCGGTCGAAAACCTAATTCTTTCGGCCAAAAGACTGTCGGACGAATTCCGACAGTCGGAAAATATGAAACGACACGTCGTATAAGTTTGAAAATATGAAACGACACATCGTTTAAGTTTTTTTCACGCCAAATTGTATAAATAGGATTGCAACCGAACAGATTTAACACAATCCATCAAATGAACAATAAGATATGAGCTCGAGGATAAGGATTTCAAAGCACTTCTATTACTGATTGCCGCTATATTCTTTTATTTTTTTCTTTATTCCCTCTATTCCATAGGCTTAATCGAAGGATCGATATCGATACATGGTGGTTTTTTAAAACACTTAAACAAAGTTTCAAATCATCTTTTTGGTTTTTCTTGAATAAGGTAAATGATGTTTGTTCAAGTTTTTATTGGAATAACAATTTATGGGTTGAAAGATAAATGTTGAGCATTTTTTCAAGGTGAAGTCTTTGTTGAACATATCTTTTACAGATAACTATAAAAATCATGGGAAACAA
>ML777536.1:358381-371856 GCA_009831015.1 Picea engelmannii | reverse complement strand
ATACCTTTTAATCCCATTGACTTACTTTTGTGATCATTTATTGAACACTAATACAATTATCTTATTTTATTTAAATAATAAAATTAAAACTCATTTTTAATGAAAAGATGAAAATGAAAACAAAAACTTAAATATATTGAAAACTAACTTAAATTAACTATAATAGAATGTACTATCACTAAACCACAACCCAATCAACTTTACACACCACTTATTCATAAACAATAAATACACATTGTAACACTTAATGAAATATATAGATTTATATTTGTATAAAATCTTATACACATTTTTACTTTGACACTTTTATTCTCAATGACGTTGATACTCCCAACATGCTTGTGTAAATGGGTTTAAAGAATAGTGATGTCCCAACTTTTTTTCTCTAAGTTTTCATGAAATTTACATCACAACTTTAACATGCTTGTGTAAATGGGTTTAAAGAATAGTGATGTCACAACTTTTTTTCTCTAAGTTTTCATGAAATTTAGAGCACAACTTCAAAATTTTCAAAGAATAAAGATAACAATAGAATTTATATTTAAAAAATATAAAAGATATTTAAAATTCACAATAATATGAAGAGTGAAAATTTATATTTAAAAGATATAGAAGATATTTAAAATTCACAATAATATGAATGATGAAACAAAATTAATTTAAGGATAACAACTAAACAAATTTCAAATACATACATCAATTGTGAACTAACTTGTCAAAGTTTTAAAACTTTTAAAAATGTACATGTTACAAAATTACAATATGATTATGGGGATTCTGCACCCTATTATTTAAACTTTTATTTTTTTTATTTTTTTTTACAATTATTGTTTAAATTTAATCTAATTATATAATTGTTGATGAAATTGTAATTTTCTATTACTTAAATTACATTTTTGAGTGTATAAATGGACTCAATATTTTGGAAATTCTATATTGCACTTTTAATATGCAATCTCAATAATACAATTTCAGTAATATTTTTAAATTTTTAGCCATAGTTTAAACAAAACAGATCTGAAAAATGTATAGCTTGTGCAATGAGACCAACTGAGCTCAGACCACTTTGGTCCCTTCGATTCTATAGCTTTGCTGAAGTTTGAATCAGTCAGGATCGAAACAGAAGATATGAATTCTTTGAGTTTTTAGAGGTGGTATTATTATTTGGGTAAAAGAGATATTTATGATATCTTAGGTATACTAACTAGGATTTTGAATCCAAAAAATGGGGGAGAAGCTAGGAAAAATCCAAAAAATGGGGGAGAAGATGGGAAGGAGGGTTATGAACTTGTTCTCATTCAAAAAAGATGACTAAATTTTTATCAACAAACCTTGAACTTTTGAACTTTTAATAACAACCTGGAAAAACTAATGCAGCCATTCAGACATGTATCTGACCCAAAACAATAATAAGTGGCTTGTTCTTCAAAAAAATATAAAAAACAATTACACTCTGATCAGGTCAATTTCCAACCTACATAGTTACAATCAGGATATATATATATATATATATATATATATATAGTAACTATTGTAACTATTTTGATGAAGAAAAAAATAGCTCTTACATATAAGTGGAGCAAGACAGGAAGCAAATGTAACATAATTTTCCATGGAAGCTTAGAGGCTTGGAATAAAAAAAGGTAATCGAGAAGGCGTAAAAATTTAGTGAGAAAAAGGCATTCTATTCGATAATTATTTCCATAGAATAACAGTATTTGACAGTCTACAAATTAAAACTAATTGTTTTGTGAACTTTTGATTGCAATGATTGTTTCGAAATAAAAAAAATATACAATCATATGAAGATTTCATTTCTTATTGTTATAGTTGAAAGTATTGAAAGTATATTTGGGATGAGACTGCAAGGACATGGATACAGTAGTGCTAAAAAAAAACATAAATATATGCATTATATTATATATGTACAGGAGAAGATCACAGATACATAACAGAGCATGGTTTATACTTGTTCATCGCAGCAGGGGTGAAATGTATCCATGCGCATTTGAACCTTGGCGGGCTACTTAACTGAGAAGACTCTGATTTACCATCTAATCAAGCGATGTATAGCTGGACCGTACTCAAATGAAAAAACCCAAATTCTTAATCTGGATCAGTGCAGAGATCCGGATTAAGAATTAGCATAGATTCAAGTTTGGATGTCCATTCACGGGATAGAAAATTAGCATAGATTCAAGTTTGGCAGAGGATGTTCATTCACGGGATAGAAAATTAGCATAGATTCAAGTTTGGATACAGAGAACTGAAAAACACGGCAAAGGCATTTTTTACAAGAAGTGGAAAATGGGAAAGCGACCACAACCATACAAAACACGGTTTCGAAAGCGCCCACACACATACAAAACACGGTTTCGAAACTTACAGATGCGCTCACAACGACGACTCCGGCTCCAACCAACAGATCCTCAGATGTGCTCGCAACGACGACCCCGGCTCCGACCAACAAATGCTCTCGCGACCAACTACTGCGCTGGCGACAACACCTAACGAACCCGGCTCCGACCAAAACTGCATACACCTACCCTCGCCATGAAATAAATTTGCGAAAAACATTTCACAGTCGATGTGTCGGTAATATATAAAAAATATTTCGGTCGAACGATAGTTGGGCCGAACAATTGTTCGGCCGAAATATAGTTCAGTCGACCAATTGCTCGACCGAAAAGTTATTGCCGGAAAAAAAATATCCGTCAGACCAAATTTGTACATGCAAATCAAGGGGGATGTTATTGCACCATTCGATTTGATGTTTATGTTTTCGGCCGAAAAATAGTTCGGCCAAAAATAATATCTTTCGGCCGAAAAAATGTTTTTCGGAATTTTGGAGACCTGATTGTCACAAAAGTGTAACCCACCTTCGTGATTTCACCCGATATCAAACTTCATATTGAAATCTAATTTAAGAGACCATTGTCTTTGGTTTTGACTGTCTCTCAATTTTAACAAAAGTCTATAGAAAAGTTTGATACTTGTTTAATTGTAATCCAAAATTTATGTTTATTAGTGATTTTTAGATTGATATTTGTTTAATTGTTTAATATATATCTATCTAACAAATCACCATCTAAAAAAATAATTTCTCTACCTATTGAATACATTATGTGGTTATCTGATAAATATATGACATGTTGTCTATAAAAGTATGATATCTCTATCTATTAAACACATGATATCTCTTTCTATAAAATATATAAAATCATTGTCATCATATGAAATGTCGTCTATCCTATATAAAATTGATGTCTATTATATATAAAAATTGTTATCTATTATATATAAAGGTGTTTTCTATCAACATATAAATTCATTGTCTAGTAAAATCGCTATCTAATGAAATCTTTGTCTAATAAAATTGTTGGCTAACCATATATTGGATGAAAATGCAGTCATACACATTAGTAGTCACAAAGCTGCCATTCCCACAATACAATACTATCATTCACCTACCAAAACACCGACATTCACATGAAAAAATGATGTCTTCCATATTTATTTTCAACAATCAATGTCGTTGTCCATTAACAATTCTGATGATAATTTGATTGATAAAAATATTGATAAATATTTTGATATCGCAGGTAAATACATGTGTAAAAATCTATTTGAAAAGGATGTGTAAACATTGCATGAAATCACCTAGAAATTCGTGGTGTAAATGTCGTGTAAAGGCTCCAATAAAAATGCCCAGGGTAGCTACCTTTGCTGGGAAATTATCCAACCAATTCGTTGTTGATAACTTGACTTTTTCTGAGGTAAGGAGAATGGGTATAAGGTGGGTATGAGTCGCCCATATTTTCTCAAAAAGAAAAACAATTTTCCCCTCTTGCAAGGAGCAACAAAATCGGGTTTAATCCTTTAGAGATTAATCAGTCACAAGAACACTCAGAGATAATCAATCACAAGAAAACACAGAAGTAATCAATCACAATAAAACAAAGAAGTAATCAATCACAAGAACACTCAGAGATAATCAATTAGAAGAAAATGCAGAAGTAGTCAATCAGAACAAAAGGTAGAAGTAATCAATCATAAGAAACCGCAGATATTTATCATTCAAGCGCAGAGATTTATCAGAGTTTAAACAATTAAAAATGCAGAGTATAATCAAAGTTTAATCAGTCAAGACGCATAGTTTAATCAGAGTTTAATCATAATAGAAAAATGAAGAGATAAGTAAGGGATAGATAGCTGGGCAAAAATTTATCCTTCACTTATTATCCATGCACAAGAAAGCATGGGATTTAAATATCAGTATTAAGCATCAGAGTGAAGACAATTGATTAGGCTCCTAGCCAACTTCTCACACACATACTAATAACTTAAGGATAAGGGACAAAAGATAAAAACACAATTTTTCTTCGTATTAAATCAATAAAAAAAAACGTAGAGAATTCATTGCAATCAGAGTTTAGGTTCACCATGGGAAATCAATTCAAAAAAGTAATGAGCATAAGTTTGGGATGACTCTAAGTTCTTTGATCATAAAATGCTTGGCTCAACAAGACAATTTGTTGAAAGATAAAACATGAAATCTTTGGATAGTGTTACGTGGATTAAACATAAACTTTAACACAATAGAAGTACATTACTGAAGGCCGAGGAAAAATATTTAAACTACCATTCAATACAAATATACACATGCATACCATAGCCAAAAGAGAAATTTATGAGTTGTTGTCCCATGTGTGCTCTATCCATCTCCTGCTTGAGTACCTCCCAACCAATGTTAGGGGTGCTCTTCTCCCCCCCTAAGCCCCCCAAGTCGCAAAGGGGCCACACACACAATACCAAAGAATGCTAGCACCCAGATCACCTCGCAAGGTCGAGCTACCACTCGTAACCTGAGCTAGGTATCCCAACTCCCACAAGAGAAAGTTCAGTCAAGATACAATTTTAGCAACATAATGTTATGCAAACCATATGTGTCCATACTCCTCCTCCACCATCTCTTTTATAGTATTTTCAAGTAATTAGTTTCCCAAATTCTCATTAAATTCCTTTTTCATTTAATTAATTTCGAAAAACCTCCCCCATACACATGTCGCATGATCCCCTAGTTGTACTAGAAAATTAGTTTTATTAGTAAATTAAATACTCATATTTCCCTCACCCACCAAGAGAATTCCTAAAAATTATCCTCGGTGTCCCAATATTCCCTTACAATTTTTAAATGACTTATGCCTTATTTAATTACTAGTTGAGTTCATAAATAGAAAGTTCCAAAGGCCATATTCCTTACTAAGTTAGACAATCAACTTTTTGTTTAAGTTTCCCCATTTTTTAAGTTTCACTTTTTATTTAAGTTTCACTTTCCTTTAAGTTTCCCCTTTTTATAACTAAGTTCAAAATTAGTAGTTTAGATAAACAACCATTTACTCTTTTTATGAATTTAATCCTCCATTATAAATTTTTTTTCTTTAATAATTAAAGTTTGAATTTCTCTTATTAGTTATAAAAGAACCTTTAGTGAATTGAATTTTATAAAAAGAATCTTAGTGAATTAAAATTTTATAAAAGAACCTTAGTGAATTAAAATTTTATACCAAGAACCATAGGGAATTAAAATTTCCAATTTAATCTGGTTATATGTCTAATTAGTTGTTTTTTTTTGTTCTAACGTTCTACTCCGACGTAGGTTTTTAATTCACTAGGTTTGGCGACAGTTCTTAAGGGAAAAATGAGTAATTAAACTTTACTTATCACATCACTCATTTTAAGGTCGACTAGGTTTATTCAGTTACTATTTAAAATCACGACGTGCCCTTCAGGATGCACTACATGCTCCAAGGGTGCCACTCACCTCTTTTTGTTTTCCTTGCACAACATGGCTTTCAAGACCCACTATATGCTCCAAGGGTGGCACTCACCTCTCTCCATTTTCCTTGTGCAACGTGCCCTTCAAGACACAATGATGCAGGAGCATCACAACAACAAGCGAGCGTGGGACAAAGCGCCAAGGCATTTTGGCACATGATAAATTGTTTGAAATGTTTTGAAGATTGGATGTGCCAAACTTAAATGTAACAATTAAGAAAGAACGTACTCGTAGATTGTAATCATACCTTGAGCGTCCCACTCACATCTGAAGGACTAAGAGGCATTTATGCTAGTAAATGTAAGTAGGTAGCTTTGAATTCTTAGATTAGACAATTTTAGGAGCCGGAGGGAAAAAAATATACACACCCTCACTTGTATCATTGTGATATTAGCAAAATAATAAATCGAAGAGAGCATAGGAGAGCAGAAGCAGAGAGCTGTGTAAAAAAAACCATGTACAGAAGTTCTAGATTAATATAAAGATCTTTAGTTCAGAATCATGGTGTTCAATTTCTTTCTGTGTTTATACATGATGGTTGATATGTGCTTGTTTACTCTCTGTTATGCATTTGATTTGATGTGTGAATGTTTGATTTCATATTTAATGTCTGAAATCTGAAGAGGGGGAGAGTAAGGAATGAGTTTCAATTGTTTCTCTGCCTGGGGAATAGTTTTCCTGCAATGAGTGCAGTGAAATTATCTACAAGGTGTACATTGACAGAAGTCAGAGTTCATCTCTAAAATCTCAGGAGGGATAGCATTGTTCTCATTCTCGCAGAAGTGTAAGTTAAGCACAGGAGTCATGCAAAGTGTACACTGGCTGAGAAGAGTCTCAGAGTTTGAAACCTGAGTGAAATTGTTGAAGGACTGCTATCGCAGGGAGTGCGCAGAGTTGAAGAGGTTCAAATACTTGGAAGAATTTGAAGAATCGCCGCAAGGAGTGCATACAGGAACTTTCCCCAAAGGACTTCAGGATTTTTCAATCAAGCCAAGGGGGATAGGATCTTCGAAGCTGTCGAAGAAAATATCTAGAGAGCTAGTGCCTTGAGGTATTGGAAGAAGGCGCAACAAAATTGGTTTGCAAGTGGATAAATTTCATGAAGAGATACCATGTTCATTTCGCAGAAATCGTTAAGGAGGAATTTGACGGTCGAAATTCTCCATGGAGAATTCGCAAAGTTCCAAGAGCCGTCAGATCGTATAGAGGAGCAAGGGAGTTACTGTTTAAAATATTTGTATCAATATTAGCGAGGTTGCGAAAGGTGAAGTCATGAAGTCCAAAACTCCAAAAAGGCGGGAAGTTCCATCGTGGGACCCGCGTTGACGACGTGTTGGAATTTCGGCATTTTGGCATATTGGTGGATAAGAGGTCAAGACTTTTGTCTCGAAAGTCCTGAAGTCACGAGATGTGAAGTCGCGAGAAAATCGCAGCCATTCATCAGAGGGGGACACATGGAAGAACCACACAGTGGGCCTGGGAAATAGACCGGCAGACACACGTCACATATTGGAAGGAGTCAACACTCTGCTGACTTTTCACCTCTTGGGGATTCGCGAGCCAAGATCAGAAGAGTTCAATGTTTGAACTCACGAAGTGTCGAGTGGTGAGAGGAGCTTGCATGAAGCCTAGCCAATGGTCACGCATGGAGGTCACTGACGAAAGAAGAGCTATACCCATTTTGCGATCTTGGGTATCGCGAGATTGGAGAGGAAGAGTCGTGAGTCATGACTCATGAACTCGCGAGATTGCGAGCTATGAAAACGACCTGTGGATCAATTGAAATTGAGATTCCAGTGAGGAATCAAAAGAGATGATCTAGCTTCAAAGGGGATAAAGAATGATCCTGTGAGCGGATCTCGGCCCGAGGGCCGATAGGTATGCGTCAGTGTGGTACCAGAGCTTGACTCTATTTGTATACTTCAGACAGGGAAAGTGAGAAAGAAATCTCAGCCATGCCACTGAGAAGAAGAGATAGGGAAACACTTGATCTGCGAGAGGAAAGGGAAATTCCAAGAGGAAGGGGTAGGTAGGTGCCAAATCTAGCCATGGAAAGAGAGATGCATGACATACATGCTAGACTTGAGGACATGGAGACAGCACAGAGGCGCACAGCCAGTGTTGGAGATGTCAGTGATTCTGAAAGTGAAAATGAAGTTGGACATGAAGGAGAAGAAGGCACAGCAGAAGATGCAGAAAATGAACACCTGATTAGGGCTATTGCAAGAATGGGTGCTAAGGCAAAAATGGATATTCCAGTATATGAAGGAAATCTAGATACCGAAGAGCTTCTAGATTGGATTAGAGCTCTGGACACATATTTTGACTATGAAGATGTTGAGGAGGAAAAAAAGGTCAAACATGTTGTCACAAGATTGAAAGGACATGCAACATTGTGGTGGGATGAGATACAAGCTGACAGACGTTGCAAGGGCAAGCAGAAAATCAAGAGTTGGGACAGGATGATCCCATAGATGAAGGCGAAATTCATTCCCATGGATTACCAGATTACTCTTTTTCGAAGAATGCAAAATTTGAGACAGAAACTGATGTCAGTGAAGGAGTACACTGAAGAATTCTACAGGATGAACATCAGAGCAGGTCATCGGGAAAGTGATGATGAAAAGGTTTCCAGATATATGAATGGTCTAAGATATGACATTTAGGATGAGATGAGAATGATTACCATCCGAATGGTGGAAGATGCTTATCAGATGGATCTAAAAGCTGAAGAGAAGCTGAGCCAAAAATAAGGTCAAAGAGGCCAAGGGAGAAGTCAGCCCAGAGGCAAATCAGTTGCCTAGGATAGAAATCAGAAACCCAAGGAAGACTGGAAGAAACCTTAGACTCAAACTAAGAGAGGTGGAAGCTCATAGAGAGGGAAGCATACCGAACATAGAGGTCAGTATGTTGATGGAAACATTTTTCCTCATACCAGAGGTAGAGGAAGAGGAAGAGGTGGTGTGGTGAAATGCTTCACATGTGGAAAGGTTGGACATAAATCTTATGAGTGTCCAGACAAAAAGAAAGGTCGTGAAACTCACATCACTGAAGCACATAGGAGGAATGTTGAGGAAAAAGATACTGAAGGCGGAAGATCGTTGATGATGCAAAAATTTCTCTTAACACCAGAGAAAGAGGTGGAGAGTTTGGTGCAAAGGAATAGTCTTTTTCGGACCGCTTGCAAAACCAAAGATAGGGTATGCAAGGTCATTGTGGACAGTGGTAGCACAAATAATCTTATTTGTATAGAGATGGTAGAAAAGTTGGATTTGGAGACTATTGAACATCCAAGTCCATACAGAGTTTCATGGCTACAAAAAGGACATCAGGTAAATGTCACTAAACATTGTTTAGTTGAGTTTAAATTAGGAGGTCATAAAGATGAAATACTCTGTGATGTTATTCCCATGGATGTTTGTCATCTATTGCTGGGTAGACCGTGGAAATAAGACAAAAATGTGATTCATGATGGGAGGAAGAACACATACAACCTAGAGAAGAATGGGAGAACTCACATGTTGCTTCCAATCAAGGATAAGGAGGTGAAACCTGAAGTAAGCAACGTCGTACTTCTCATGAGTGGGAAGGAACTTCTTACAGAGGTTAAGAAGAAGAAGGAACCGCAATTCATTGTGGTTAGGAAGCCTAAAATTGTTTTAACTAGTACAAGGGTAGATGATTTACCAGAGGAGGTTCATAAACTGTTGGAAGAGTTTGCTGACATAGTAGTGGACGAACTACCTCGTTCATTGCCACCAATCAGAAGTGTGAGTCATCATATTGATCTCATACCTGGAGCTAGTTTACCAAACAAAGCAGCATACAGATTGACGCCGCAGGAGAATGAAGAAGTCAAAAGATAGGTCCAGGGTATAATGGACAAGGGGTTGATTACAGAAAGCTTGAGTCCATGTGTTGTTCCGATAGTACTCAGTCCAAAGAAAGACAGAGGCTAGAGGATGTGTACTGAGTCAAGGGAAATCAACAATATAACCATCAGGTACAGATTTCCATTGCCAAGAATGGATGATTCGATGGATTGCTTGAGTGGAGCCAAATTTTTTTCGAAGATTGATTTGAAAAGTGGATATCACCAGATTCGTATGAGAGAAGGTGATGAATGAAAGACAACATTCAAGACTAAAGAAGGGTTGTATGAATGGATTGTCATGGCGTTTGGTTTAACAAATGGGCCGAGTACTTTCATGAGGTTGATGAATGAAGTCCTGAAGGATTTCATCGAAAAAATTGTCATAGTGTACCTTGATGACATATTGATTTTCAGTAAAACAGAGGCAGAGCATATGAAACATTTGGCTACAGTGATGAGGAGGATACAACAAGAGAAGTTGTTGATAAACATGAAGAAATCCTCGTTCATGAAGACATAGCTCATTTATTTGGGTTTTTTTATTTCTGCAGATAAGTTGAGGATGGATCCAGATAAGGTGGAAGTAATTAAGAATTGGCCATCACCGAAGAGTATATTTGAGGTGAGAAGTTTTCATGGATTGGCTAGTTTCTACAAGAATTTTAATGGCATTAGTGCACTGATGATGGACAAAGTGAAGAAGAGACACAAGTTTTTTCACTAGACAAAAGAGGCTGAGAAAATTTTTAATTTGTTGAAGAAGAAAATCACAGAACAACCAATTCTGGTGTTGCCAGATTTTAAAAATACATTTCAAGTAAAATGTGATGCAAGTGGATTTGCAATAGGGGCAGTCTTGAGCCAAGAAGACATGCCGATAGGATACTTCAGCAAGAATTTGAACGAGGCGAAAGTGAAATACTCCACGTATGACAAGGATTTCTATGCTATTATTCAGGCATTGAAGAAATGGAGACACTATTTGATCCCCAAGGAGTTTGTCTTATACAGTGAAAATCATGCTTTGCAATTTGTGACTCAACACGAGAAGTTGAATCAAATACATGAAAAATGGGTTGAATACATGCATAACTTTACTTTTGTAACTAAGCATATTTCTGGAACTGCTAACAAAGTTACTGATGCTTTGAGCAGGTAATGTTTGCTATTGCAAGAGTTCAGAGTCAAAACATTGGGTTTTGATGATCTCAGGGACATGTACAGAGATGATCCATATTTTAAGGAGGCGTATGAAGCAACTGAGAATCCAATTCTCAGGGACAGAGGTCAATGGAAAAAATACATGATCCAGGAAGGAATTACTATTTAAGGGTAATCAACTTTGTATTCCAAAATGCTCCATGAGGGAGTATTTGCGAATGAGAAACACAGTGGAGGATTGGTTGGGCATTTCAGTCATGACAAGACATTCTCAAAGTTAAATGAGTCATATTTTTGGCCAGGAATGAGATAATACATCAAAGGATTTGTGGACAGATGCAAAATTTGTCAGCATTCAAAAGGGAAGAGGCAAAATGTAGGTTTTTATCAACCATTACCCATACATGAGAGGTCATGGGATGCAGTCAACATGGACTTCATATTGGGGCGGCCGAGAACAAAAATAGGGTTTGAATCAATCTTTGTGGTGGTGGATATATTTTCTAAGATGGCACATTTCATACCATGTCAGAAAACTAGTGACACAATTCACATTGCGAATCTATTTTTCAAAGAAGTCATTCAATGTAATGGCTGGATTTACATTTTACATCAATTTATTTTGATAAACTAACTAATTTCATAACACAGTAATGAAATAACAGTAACTTCCATAACATTCAAGAAATTTTACTAATTTAACTCATTCGTATGCAATTTCGTCAATATAATAAGATTTAATAACAAATTAATTCAAAAAAACGCATAATTCTTACCTGAACCTGATGCTAGTATTTGCTCGCCGCTTGCTTCCTTCCCTCTTCTTTAGAACATTACCCAAAACCGACCTCCCTGTCGACTAGTTAGCTCCTAGCCCTAGGATATCAACGGATATCCTAGCCCTCCGAGCCCAAAACCCCCAGCAACCCCGATGCACTAATATTCCCAATTTTTCACCTCCCTCTCTGCAATACAGAGCTTCCCCAAAATGCTTCCCAACTCCCGTAGAATAATCCTCCTCCCAACTCCTTTCCCCCCCCCCTATCCCTCCTTCACCGACTTCCCTTCATTTACTCCCCACCTAATATCTTATCCCATTATTAAATATCTTATCCCATTTATTAAATATCTTATCCCATTTATTAAATGCTTCCATTTTCGGGAACGTAACTTAAATTAGTAATATATTTTATTATTCACCTTTATTTATTTACCATATTGATTAATAAGTTAATAATACTTAAATTAATCATAATCAAGAATAACTAATTAATAACACATAATTAGTCAAGGTTATTTTAATAAATAAATATAGTTTAGCTAATATTTTAGGATTACATTATTAAATTAATTATAATTTATAATCAAGGGTCGTTACATAAACCCACCCTTCAGGAAATTTTTCCCCGAAGTTAAGGTATCTTATGGTACAAAGAACAAGAACATGGTTCACACATTCATAACAACTAACCGACACTATCAGTAAGTAAGTCAAGAAAACTCACACGTACTAGTGTATATGTACAAGAAATGTATGTGTAGCTAGTACATACAGTCTCGTGCATGTACTAATAATCAAAACTACCGTCCTTTAGTAATTTATCTATACATTCAATCCAGTCAGCAAGACTAGTCTTTTATAAACGACAACAATCAATTAATTGTGTGAGAATTCGTTTAATTACAATTGTTCAGTTCAATAATTTATTTTAAACAACGGTGGTTAGTTACATAATAATGAATATTCATATATACACATTTTCCTTCATCAAAATCCACCACATGACAGATCTCCATATAGTCTCAACTATTACTACTCATCCTTCCTCCCTATCCTACTTCTAACTCCATTACTATCCATCCTCTGCTAGACTATCTTGGAGCGTCAGCTATACTGACCTAACTCCAAATAGAACCCGTAAGTCTAAGTGTCGCTATCTCGACCAAGATTCCCTAGCAGGCAACTGACAGTCATCATCACACGACCTGGGGAGCATGACTAGCACCGTTCTCCCATGACTTCAGGTTTCAGAGGATACACGGTGGGAAATGCCTCCACCCCTCCTAATCAGATCTAGGTTCCACCCCTACGATGGCCCACCCTACAATGGAGGATACACGATGGGAAATTCCTCCACCCCTCCTAACAGAACCAGTGTCAACACCCTACAATAGAATATATAGTGGCACCGTGTTGTTGGATGTTTTGTCATCATTTATTCGGTTTTGGGTAGTGTTGTTACCTGAAATCACGCACTGATCCACATATCATAGCAATGCATCCAAACCAATATAAATTTCTAAATACAATATTCATACCATAATGTTTCTCGGTCAGTGGTCCTGATATACACTTTCATCATCCTTATCCCTTGGCTATTTCATAGCCCATAACCTGCAGATTAGTCTGTAACACAACTCATACATTTCTATGCTTTATCATCATGTAATTGCATAATGTCATCATTTCAATTTGGTATCCCTGTACCGATAAATTAACATCAAAGTTTTCCAATTAGAAATAGATCTCATAATATCCCATAATTCAATTTCGACACCCATTCACAAGATTATCATTTACCCAAAATAGATTGCATCATA
>ML777536.1:295811-356951 GCA_009831015.1 Picea engelmannii | reverse complement strand
GGCATTGTGTCTATGAGATGTGAGTGGTAACCCTACAACAAAATCCATAGAGATGACTTCCCACTTGGACATAGGAACATCATGTGGTTGTAGGAGGCCTGTTGGGTGATGGTGGTCGGATTTCACCTGTTGACACTCTAGGAATTTGGCGACGAAATGGACTACATCGCGTTTCATGCATACCCAAAAGAAGAGCTTTTTCATATCTGCATACATCTTCTTCACTTCCGAATGCGCACAATAAAGTGATCTATGGGCTTCCTTCAGTATGATGCTTCGAATATCCCCATTCTCAGGGATGTACATCCTTCCTCGATATCTTAACAATCCATCTGTTTCCAGACTATATCCTTCATANGAAGATACGTGGTCTCCTACTCAAGGCATCTGCGACCACATTTTCCTTTCCCTTGATGTACGATATACCAAAATCGTACTCACTCATAAACTCACTCCATCGCCTTTGTCGGGCATTCAGATCTCTTTGAGTGAAGATATGATTTAAACTTTGATGGTCTGTTTTGAGCTCAAAGTTTCGCCCAACAAGATAGTGCCTCCAAAGTTTCAGAGGTAGCATTACAGCTGCCAACTCTAAATCATGAGTCACATATAACTCTTCGTGCTTCTTCAACTTTCTTGACGCATAAGCTATCACTCCTCCCTCCTGCATTAGCATGGCCCCCAATTCTTGTTTCGAGGCATCCATGCAGACCATGAAGTCCTTTTCCATATCTGGCACTCGTAGAATTGGCCCATTAGTTAGTAACCTCTTAAGCTCAATGAATGAGCTATCAAATTCTTCTGTCCATTCATATCTGACCCTCTTGCATTGCAAAGTGGTGATGGGTTTCACTATTTTTGAAAATCATTCTACAAATCTCCGGTAATAACCCGCTAGCCCCCTGAAGCTTCTCACCTCCTGTGCATTTTTCGGCACTGGCCAGTCCATAATGGCCTTTACCTTTTCTGGGTCCACAGAGATTCCTTTGCCGGAAATGATATGACCTAAATAGTGGATTTCTTTCTGGAAGAAGGAACACTTCGACAGCCTCCCATACAATTTGTTCTCTCTTAGGTAGGACAAAACTATTTGCAAGTGTTCCTCATGTTCTTTTTCATTCTTGGAATAGATGAGGATGTCATCTAAAAAGACTTGTACAAAATGGTCTAAGTACTTCCGGAATACGTCGTTCATGAGGCTCATGAATACTGCTGGCGCATTGGTCAGTCTGAAAGGTACTACAACAAACTCGTAATGTCCAAACCAAGTTCGGAAGGCAGTTTTTGGGATATCACCTTCCTTAATCCTTAATTGATGATACCTTGATCGCAAATCGATCTTTGAGAATACCGCTGCTCCTTTCATCTGATCAAAGAGGTCACCTATTCGCGGCATCAGGTACCTATTCTTCACTGTAGCACGGTTCAATTCCCTGTAGTCTATACACAGTCGTAAGGATTCATCCTTCTTCTTTACAAAAATTACCGGTGCACCCCAGGGCGAGACACTAGGCCTTATTAGCCCTAAGTCCAGTAACTCTTTCAACTTCATTTGCAATTCACAAAGTTCCGATGCTGTCATCCGATACGGAGTTTTGGAAATTGGTTATGCACTAGGTTTTAGCTCAATTGTAAAATCAAGCTCCCTCTCAGGAGGTAAACCTGGTAACTCGTTGGGGAAAACATCCTGAAATTCTGACAATACCAAGTACTGATCCAATGAGGGTCCCTTCCTTTCATTCACTGCTTCCACTACATAAAGTCGACACCCTTGCCTCAAGCATCGCTTAACCTTCATAGTGGATATAAAGCATAGAGACACTTTTCTCTGTACACCCTGCATCTCTATTGGTCTTCCTTCATCATCGACACAAAGCACCCTCTTTGCGAAATAATCTACCAAAGCTCGATGAGCTGCTAACCAATCTATTCCAATGATTAGGTCATATGCCCCAAGAGCAGTGACATATACTTTCAACCTGGTAGTACACACTCCCAGGTCTACTATACAATTATCGACACTAGGTCCTACTGCTTGTTTTTCCTCGGAAGCCATCTCGACTTGTTTAAAGTCATCGTGCTCGTAGGCTGCCAACCCACTCTTTTCTAATGCAGATGGTGAAATGAAACTATCTGTCACACCAGAATCAAACAAAATCTTAACATTTATATGATTTAGCGTACCTGACGACTCCACCACCGTGGATTGATGTTCGGCCTGGCGGTTATTAACTGCTGCGTAAATATGGTGGTTGCTACTTGCTCTCCCCATCGACGCCTTTCCTTCTCTATGCACGAACCCTGATTGTAACTCCGGACAGTCCTGCTTGTAATGGGGTTCTTCACATCTCCAACAGGCAATACGAGATTGAACCTGTGCATTGTTATGTGTCTATCTTTGAAATGAGTTCCTTCCCCTAGAACCCTTGCCCCTGCTCACTATTCCCTGAGATGGTCGTGGCCCTATCTGCACCATTGGCGATGAACGAGATGCTGCACTCGCTGCCATTAAAATCCCTGTAGCTACTGTCCTTGGCACGAATCTGTTACCATAAGGCGGTGGCCTTGAGCCCCCTCCCCTAGGAAATGTCCTCGGGGCCTTTCCTACGAATCCAGGGCGATGCGGAAATGTCGATCTTGCACCCCCAGTCAAGTTCATATGTTCTTCCATGTAACGTGCACTTTCCACAGCCTCCGCTACTGAAGACGTCTTCCACATCCTCACCATATCTCTTATCCTAGGGTTCAATCCATAGATGAAGCGCTCTGCCTGTCGTTGGTCACTATCCATATATGACACATATTTGACCAGGTCCATAAACCTGATCTCATATTCTTCTACCGTTTTGTTTCCCTGTACTAAGGCATGAAATGCCCCAACCTATTGTTCCTCGTAGTATGCCAGTAGATATTTCCTCCTGAACCTTTCCTCAAAAATTTCCCAAGATACCGTGTCTGGGGTAAGTTGCAGTTGTCTTTCCAGGTTACCCCACCAGTTTAGGGCACTATCCCTTAACTGAAAAATGCAGATCTTCACCTTTGAGTTGGATGCATAGTCCCTTAGGGAAAAACACCTGGTCATGCCTTCCAACCATGCTTTCGCGCGTTCACTGGCGCGACCTCCGGCAAACTCCGAAAGTTTGATCTTCTGAAAATATCGCGTGATGTCTTCAGGTGGAGGTCCTCCCCCTGAATCCCTTGACGCTTCTGGATTACCCGTTCCAGACGGTGGGGGTTCCACTTCTGTCCCTGTCGGTTGTCGCCCCTTTAAAGTCTCGTTGATGGCTTCCAATGAGCGCAGTATGAGGGCTAGTTCAGGCGATGGTGGTGGTGGCACTGGTGGTGTTGGAGGTGCTTGCGACGACGCTCCCCTGCCTCGACTCCCTCGAGTCCTGACCATCCTGTGTGCTTTGACCTACATCAACCAAAGTTTTCAGGGTGAGTTCCAAGATGTCTCAAATTGGTGCTACTCAAACTAGAAACAGGGTTAGGCGTAAGTTTTCTTTACTTGTCTATAAATAGACGTTACTCCATTAGGGGATTCGCTAGGTTAGGGTTAGGTTTAAGAATCTAAGTTTCGTTTCTTCGTCTCTACGAAAATAACTATTGGTTCCTTTTCCCTGTAGCTATGCTAGCTCTGCGCCTTACTCGCCACTTTCTAGGCTTACTCTCCAAGTGCATATGCCGCCTCCTTCCCGCTTGTCCTAGTCTCAGCCCCTTTAATTTACGCTTACAACTTGATTAAAAATGACTCTTGACCTTATGTTTATTAATTTACGCCGATATGCGTACACCAACGCTATGTACGTTTCGGCGTTAGTATTCTTCTTAAGACTCCGTGTTGAGCACATACGTCCCTTTGTGGGATCCTCCATTTATGTCTTTGGCGCTTGATAGCTCATCATGTGACCTGTATGGCTCTAAAAGTCGCTTGATAGCTTGGCATGTGGTCTTGGATATGATAGTTAAAGTATTTAAATGTAAAATTATTTGTAAAAGAAACAACGCATGGCGCGTTGGTAGGGCGGCCATTGTCAAAGCTTTGCACGGTGGGGAGGTTCGGGGTTCGAATCCCACGGACTCCATAAAAATTTATACTTAGCCTTATATTATTTAAATTAAAACTTATAATTATATTTTTATCTATATACATTTTTTTTTTTTTTTAAATAATTTAATTTTATACTAGCGTATTAACACTTTTAAATAAATTATAAAACTAAAATTTTAATCAATAAAAAAATGAAATTTTAATTATTAAAAAAAAATGTATTAATAAATGATAATTTAATTTAAAAGTCGCATTAATAAAAATGATAATTTAATTAAAAAAAAACGTATTAATACTTTTAAACAAATCATTAAAACCAAACATTAATATATATAAAAATATATCCATGGCATTCGTTGGCAGACTTTAAGGTCGGGCTTCTGGCATGAGGCCCATGTGCCCGGCCTCTAGCTCTCAATACCAAAACCTAAGTTGTTCCTTAATCCTTCCGCTACCTCACTTCCGCCTCTCGCCTCTTTCCTTGGCTCTTGGCACTGGTGTTGTTCTGGTTGTGGCTTTGTGCATGGCAGTGGCTGGTAGTGAATGCTAGTATTAGTTTGGAGAAAGAGATGGCCTGATTTTGACTCTCGAAGCCATGATTCCATTTTTCTAGATTTGAAGCGGAGCAATGTCGTTGTCATGTAATCTCTCTCTGGTATTTCCGTCTCTTTGCCATTTTTTTATTTGATGTGAATATTGTTGTAAGCCACGCAGATTCAAGCCAAACCAGTTAGCAAATTTACAAATTGTTAAAAAACAATGGGGGATTCTGAAGTGGTATTTATGCTAATGAGGCAGTGGGTATACCAATAGGTTGGTCTGCCTGTAACCCTAGTCGATCCGGTCTTGAAATTTTTGTCATGTGGGATGCCTTTTTTTTTTTGAAACATATTTTACAGTCTTACTAATTTGCAAAACGGGTAGTTTTATTTGCAAAACTGGCAGTTTTATTTGAAGATGTCATTTTGTTTTAGCAAGAAATTATCTGCATATGTTATGGTTAGGTACTATACTCATGAATGTGCAAGAATGTGTTGATTCTGTTGCAGACTGAGTTAAATTCTTTCTCTTAGCTTCATGGTTGTATTCCCATGCGTCCGGTCAATGTTTTTTTCTTTTTTTTTTTTAATTATTTTCCTTTTTCTCGTGCACGTAGCCTTGGCTGTTTTATTCTGTAATTATAACTTGCTTCTCCAAGAATTGTTGACCGCAGGGGAGCTAATACTAATGGTACAGGATTTTTGGAACTTACTGTCCGAAAATGCTTTGTTAATTACATGGTTAGGAATAATTATAATTATTTCTTCGGTTCTCATAATAATTTTGACGCAGAGCAAGTTTACCTCGCTCGCAAGTCCGTATCTCCAAATTTCCATGCCCTGCCCTCCCTTGGGGTCATTTGCAGCTGCAGCAACGTTTCGTTTAAACAAGCTTCAACATTTGGCGTTTGATTGGTTTGTTGGGTATAGTTGGAGTGTGCGAGTGAGATTTCAAATGGGAGAGGAAGGGCGCGTTCCTCTACCCGTGGCAGAGATTAATTGGGATAGGTTGGTTGGTATTCTTTCTGGATGCATATGCATATATATACCTATAAGGTATATAGGTAGGTTTCTGTCTGTGGGTGCGCCTTTGCCTTGTTATCTATCTTGTTGATAAAGCAACATTAAACTATATGACCATTATTTGAGGTAAGATGTATTCATAGCCTCCCGCACAGTTTGTAATTGAATCTAAGAAAAGATGATAAAAGCCATTGCCAGCCAGTGCCCTAGTCTTCTTTTCAGATAGACACGAAGACCAGAATAAGAATAATATACAGTATGCAATATGCGGTGTTGTGTCGTGCTTGTTGGTCAAGATGGGATCACTGAAGCTTGTTGGTCTATCTGTTCTTGAACATGGGTGTGCAGTTCATCCACTCACTTGTGTCCAGTCCGCTGCTCTAGTAAATCGGGACTGGAATTTTCTATCAAATGATGCGAATTTTGGCTTCCAGGTTTGGCAGGGCGTCGCCAATATGGCGAGAATTGGTTTCAACGCAAAAAAAAAAAAACTTCAACAAATATCGCTTCAGCTATCATATTAAAATTTTACTAAGCTATTCCTAAACAATATAAATTCCTACAAGTAGGCGTCATATTACAATATTTAAATATTACAATATTACAATATTTAAATTCCTGCAATGATGTAATATTTAATATGATAGCGTAAAATTTCAATATTTGTAATATTTGTAATAAATTCCTGTATGTTTAGATGAATATGATAGCGTAGCCTAATTTAAATTCCTGCAAGTAGTTAGAACTACTTGAGTTTTTCCTGGTTTATGTTGTATATTTAATTTTAAATGCCTGCAAATCATGTCCTTGACTTTTCCTCGTTAATTTGGTAAAGTTAGATTAAAATGACTATATTGGAAGTACTTGACCTTTTCTTGTTAAGTTTATATATTTAGATTAAAATGCCTCCAAATAATTGGAAGTGCTTGACTTTAGCTTGTTCAGTTTGTAAATTTAGATTAAAATGAAGGAAATAATTGTAGGTTCTTGACTTTTCCTTCTTGATCCATGTAACAACCCTAGTTGCTTAAATAGGATATTTAAATAGGAGATATATATAGGGTTTCCAAATTTTCTATACAATCTATCCGATCATTGGCTACAGGAGAAAAACAAATGCTTGGCCCTTTTCTCTACTCATGTAAAAATCATGAACTATCTAGTAAATATTGAACTAAGTTCCTAATATATTACAATAGATAGGAAGTACCGAGTATCCCTAAACTGTCTGTTAAGATTATTTTCATCTTTTCTTTTAAACTTCTTATAAGAGAGCTCGTGAATATATGCTTAGGTTAATATGGGTAGGTAGGTAGACCCTTGGTTCCATATTTGAACCAGGGCTCTGATACCAATTGTAATGGCTGGATTTACATTTTACATCAATTTATTTTGATAAACTAACTAATTTCATAACACAGTAATGAAATAACAGTAAATTCCGTAACATTCAAGAAATTTTACTAATTTAACTCATTCGTATGCAATTTCGTCAATATAATAAGATTTAATAACAAATTAATTCAAAACAATGCATAATTCTTACCTGAACTTGATGCTACTATTTGCTCGCCGCTTGCTTCCTTCCTTCTTCTTTAGAACACTACTCAAAACCGACCTCCCTGCCGACTAGTTAGCTCCTAGCCCTAGGATATCAATGAATATCCTAGCCCTCCGAGCCCAAAACCCCCATCAACCCCGGTGCACTAATATTCCCAATGTTTCACCTCCCTCTCGGCAATACAAAGCTTCCCCAAAATGCTTCCCAACTCCCGTAGAATAATCCTCCTCCCAACTCCTTCCCCCCCCCTTATCCCTCCTTCACCGACTTCCCTTCATTTACTCCCCATATAATATCTTATCCCATTATTAAATATATTATCCCATTTATTAAATATCTTATCCCATTTATTAAATGCTTCCATTTTTGGGAACATAACTTAAATTAATAATATATTTTATTATTCACCTTTATTTATTTACCATATTGATTAATGAGTTAATAATAATTAAATTAATCATAATCAATAATAACTAATTAATAACAAATAATTAGTTAAGGTTATTTTAATAAATAAATATAGTTTAGCTAATCTTTTAGGATTACATTATTAAATTAATTATAATTTATAATCAAGGGTCGTTACATTCGACTTCATAGCTTACCAAGGAGCATAGTTTCGAATCGAGACACCAAGTTCGTGGGACACTTCTGGAGAACCTTATGGAAAACGATGGGAACAAACTTGTCATTCAGTTCATCTTATCATCCTCAAATGGATGGACAAACAGAAGTTGTGAACATAAGTTTGGGAGACTTGCTGAGGAGTTTGGTGACAGAACACCACAGTCAGTGGGACAATATTCTACCATAGGCGAAATTTGCATATAACGACTCACTAAACAGAAGCACAGGGAAAAGTCCATTCCACATTGTTTATGATATGTAGCCAAGAGGAGTTTCGGAATTGAGGGATTCATAACAGAATGTAACTAGGAGTGCTAGTGCAGAGGAGTTCACAGAAGCGATGAAGGAACTTCACAGCCAGGTGAAGGAGCGATTGCAAAACTTGAGCCAAGAGTATAAGCGTAGAGCAGATCAACATAGGAGACAACATCAATTTGAGGTTGGTGATTGGATTCTGGCACATTTGAGAAAGGAAATATTCCCAAAAGGGGACATATAACAAACTGAAGATTAAGAAGATCGGACAATGTAAGGTCTTGAAGAAATTTGGGGCAAATGCTTATGAGATTGAATTACCTGATGGGATCAGAATTTCTCCAATATTCAATGTCTCAAATTTGTACCCATACAAAGCTAGTGTAGACAGTGAACAACCAGAGGTTCAGTGGAAAAAACAGATGCCAGTTGCAGAGAAGCCACAGATGGAGAGCATACTGGACAAAAGAGTTGGCAAGAGGACCAGGAGAAAAGAATACTTTGAATACTTGGTCAAATGGAAGGGACATCCAGTTGAATATGCTAGCTGTGAGAATGAAGTAGAGATCCAAAAGCATGGACAGATCATGCGAGAGCTCATGGACAGGAGCCCATGCAAATTTTCAAGAGAGGGAGTATGATGTAGGAGCATCACAACAACAAGCGAGCGTGGGACAAAGCGCCAACGCATTTTGGCACATGATAAATTCTTTTAAATGTTTTGAAGATTGGATGCGCCAAACTTAAATGTAACAATTAAGAAAGAGTGTACTTGTAGATTGTAATCAGACCTTGAGCATCCCGCTCACGTCTGAAGGACTAAGAGGCATTTATGCTAGTAAATGTAAGTAGGTAGCTTTGAATTCTTAGATTAGACAGTTTTAGGAGCCAGAGGGAAACGAATATAGACACCCTCACTTGTATCATTGTGATATTAGCAGCATAATCAATCGAATAGAGCATAGGAGAGAAGAAGATGAGAGCTATGTAAAAAAATCCATGTACATAAGTTTTGGATTAATACAAAGATCCTTAGTTCAGACTCATGGTGTTCAATTTCTTTCTATGTTTATACATGTTGGTTGATATGTGCTTGTTTACTCTCTGTTATGCATTTGATTTGATGCTTTAATGTTTGATTTCATATTTAATGTCTGAAATCTAAAGAGGGGGGGAGTAAGGAATGAGTTTCAATTGTTTCTTTGTCTGAGCAAGAGTTTTCCTGCAAGGAGTGCAGTGAAATTGTCTGCAAGGTGTGCGTTGACAGAATTCAGAGCTCGTCTCTGAAATCTCAGGAGGGATAGCATTGTTCTCATTCTCACAGAAGTGTAAGTTAAGTAGAGGAGCCGTGCAAAGTGTGCGCTGGCTGAGAAGAGTCTTAGAGTTTGAAACCTAAGCGAAATTGTTGAAGGACTGTTGTCATAGGGAGTGAGTAGAGTCGAAGAGGTTCAAACACTTGGAAGTATTTGAAGAATCACCGCAAGGAGTGTGTGCAGGAACTTTCCCCACAGGACTTCAAGATTTTTCAATCAAGCCAGGGGGGATAGGATCTTCGAAGTTGACAAAGAAAATCTCTAGAGAGCTAGTGCCTTGAGGTATTGGAAGAAGGCGCATCAACATTGGTTTGCTGGTGGATAAATTTGATGAAGAGATACCGTGTTCATTTCATAGAAATCATCAAGGAGGAATTTGACGGTCGGAATTCTCCATGGAGAATTCGCGAAGTTCCGAGAGTCGTCGGCTTGTATAGAGGAGAAAGGGAGTTACGGCTTAAAATATTTGTATAAATATTTGAGAGGTTGTGAAAGGTGAAGTTGTGAAGTCTGAAACTCCAAAAAGTTGAGAAGTGCCATCATGGGACCCATGTTGAGGACGTGTCAGAATTTCAGCATTTTGACATATCAGTGGATAAGAGGTCGAAACTTTTGTCCCGAAAGTCCCGAAGTCGCAAGTGTTGAAGTCGCGAGAAAATCGCAGTCGTTCATCAGAGGGGGACACATGGTAGAACCATACAATGGGCCTGGGAAATAGACCAACGGACACATGTCACATATTGGAAGGAGTCAACACTCCACTGAATTTTCGCGTCTCGAGGATTCGCGAGACAAGAGCACAAGAGTTCAACGTTTGAACTCACGAAGTTCCGAGTGGCGAGAGGAGCTTGCGTGAAGACTAGCCAATGGTCACGCGTAGAGGGCACTAACGAAAGAAGAGCTATACCCATTTTTCGATCTTGGGTATCGTGAGATTGGAGAGGAAGAGTTGGGAGTGACGACTCGCAAACTTGCGAGATTGTGAGCTGCAAAAAGGACCTGTGGATTGATTGAAATTGAGATTCTAGCGAGGAATCAAAAGAGTTGATCTGGCTCAAAGGGGATAAAGAATGATCCTGTGAGAAGATATCGGCCCAAGAGCCGATAGGTCTGAATCATGCAACATGTTCTCCAAGGGTGCCACTTGCCTCTTGACTGAATTTGGTAGACATCAAACCCCTGGAATCAATACTCTTCTAGGTGATCTTGTGGGAGACTAAGGGCCTCTAAGGAATAAGGCCCCTACTTTATTACGTACCCATTAGAATCATCATGAGAGACTGTCACATTCTTCCCTCATGGCATCGTGGGTCTTCTTGAACTAGGTAATCATTAACCTACAGTTTGAGCCACGACGAGAGTGCTAGTAGGATGTGGCAGGGTTGTTGCCACACCTCTCCCTCAAAGTCTTTGGTTGCATGACCCCTCTACTCTATAACAAGCCTAGTAAAAATTTATTAGGTAATTAATTTTTCTAACATGTTATTAATTAAACAAAGATTGGTATAATGATACTAATTAAATATTTATTAATTAATTAATTGTTATAATTTGATTAATTAATTGAGTAATTAATTACCTGTTACATTCATTGACATGGGTATTAAATTAAGAGGGTTAATAAATTATATTGTTTAATTAAATGATCTATGTATGCTAGGGGATAAGAAGAATTAATAAATGGATAAGGAATATTAATAATTGGGTAAGGGGAATTAACTATGAGGATAAGGTAATAAATGTGTAGGTAAAGAAATAAATGAGGAGAAAGGGCAGTGGGGCATATGAGCAGAGGAGGGTTTACGGAAGGAGGAGGATCATTCTACTTGGATTTTGGGGGAGGGTTCACTTGGATTTTGGGGAGTTGCTAGAGAGAGTTTGAGTTGGGGAGTCAGGGGAAAGGATCAGTATAGGGGGCACCAGTTTGCTGGAGGTTTTGGGCACGGGGGCTAGGATATCCATATGGTATCCTGGAGCTAGGAAGTTGTCTTAGTTGGCAGGGTGGAAACAAAGTTTTGGGCAGTGTTAGACACAGTTTCAGCAATGAACAACCAGATCGGTGGGGGAATTAGCATCGGGGAGAGGTAATTTAATTATTCTGTTAAGTAATTCTTATGTTGTGGATAAAATTTTAATTTTGTCGAATATCATATGCTCATATGTTGGTGATTGAATTATTTTATTTTATAAGAAATAATTATATGCTAAATCAAATTAAATTTTGTATTTTTACGGTTACTACACATGGTATCAGAGCATCTTAGTTTGAAATCTGGGCCTATGGGCCAAGTTCCCAGCACCAACTCCAGATCCACCTAACCTGCAAACCAAACACATAAATTTTAACACAAATATAAATATAAATGAAATACATATTGAAAATGTAAAAACAAATATCACAATAAAAACAAATAACAAAGAGACACAAAGATCTTAATACTGTGAATATGATATCAGAAGCTTGGAAAGAATGTGAATATGATATCTCAATATACATGTTAATGTGGGCAGAAGCACATCCTTAAAACTCTCCTTTTTATACGGTTAGCCAAACTGGCTTTTTATTCGGTCAACCAAACTAGGTTTTGACACGAGAGAATAGCAACGGAAAAATTACAAATACAATTTGTCCTATGAAAATATTACGGAAACTGCATCGCCTAAGAGGAGAGGGGAATTATTTAGAAGAAGATTCATCGTTCAAGATGGCCACGGCCATGGTGGAGCAGTAGAAAAAAACTGAAGGCCAATGAACCATCTGTTTACTGACATCTACAACCACAGGTTTCACCAGTGTGGGGAATCGATGGCTACCACTATAACCTAGGTGGGTGCATCCACGTAGCCCTCATCCCTTATGAATGAGAATTAAACTTGAAACTTCCATTTACAAATTTTCTTCCATATACACTACAGTTATTAATCGATCTACACCCCATACAAACCCAGACAGTGTGATTTAGATAAACATGTATATGAATAAATAAATAAAATGCAACAGAGCAGCGGAGGGTTAGTTAACCTCCTATTCGTGTCTTCTTGGAGTGACCACCTAGATAGATGGAAAAGTTGGAAGACATGATCCTTCCAATCACCAATTTCTTTAGCTCAGGAGTCACATTGTGAAATAGAGGAATGGTGATGGCCGACTCCTCCTTCCCTTGAAGTAGTACTTGTTGCGCGATTAGGGAGGCTTCTCTAAGGAACCAAGAAGATTGTGCAATCAGGGTGCGACTCACCTCAACTGTGTTTTGTAATCTTGTACAGATGTCCTCTCCCCCATTGATTTGGTGAGTGTAAAGTAATTTGTTCAACCCCCCCTGGTGAGGGTGTTGTAGAGATGATCGACAAAGCCTCTCCTCACATCGCGTCCTTTGAAGCTCAGAAATACGTCGTATATTTTGAATTTCCTGTGTCTTCTCCTTCCTAATTCCATAGCAATTGCGATTGGAATTGAAGCAACCGACTCCTCCAGAAGTCTATTGGAAATGCCCTGTGAAGGGAGACGCACAGGCATCCTCCCCACATAGTCAATGATGAAGATTGGGAGAGCGAGTGGGTTGGGGCAAAGATGGGGAGAGCGGTAGGTGATCATGATTGCCTGGGATGAGAAAGAGAGAAAGGAGCATAGAACTACACAACAAGCCCGTTCAAACACACAACTAGTGTACTGAAATAAATACTTCTAGTCAAAGTGAATTTGTATGTGGTACATTCGCAGGCCAGGGATATGTTGAACAAATCTAGGGAGGATAATTGCAGGTTGCTATCATATTTACAATTGGAATCCCAAAATACACTTGTGCATTTTACACATACCATAACCGACTCCATACCTAGACTAGATGATGAGATGAATAACATACTGAGTTTAGGGTTAAGTTGGGTAAGGGGAACTACCTAGTTGTGTATAAACCTGAGGATTTGTCACAATCAAGATGACCATCGTTTTCTTCAAAAGGGATAAGTAGATGCAATGCCTAGCACTACCCAGCTGACAGGAAATCAAAGTGTGCACTCACATACTGTGGCCCAAAATACAGCAAGGCGACATCTAAAACCTAAAATTGTGTGAGACCCAAATGCAAAGAAAAGTATGGAAACACACAACATTTTTTTTTTGCAAGCAATATGGAGAAGAGAATACACACATTTTACCCCGAACCAACAAAGCCCAATAGATTTGAAGTCTGTCTCCTTAACCACTCGGACATATCGATAACCACCACCATACACAAAGCCGCATCAGATGCCAAGTCGCAAGACAGCCCACACAAGGCACCAAACTGAGAATCCACGAGGGATCCAAAAGGAGAGCCACAACACAGGTCACAAGCCATCGCCTAATGCAAATATGCAAGACAAACGCCAAGTGCCATGCCACAACCACACCAGTGCCCAGCCACGGTCGAGGAGGCGCTGCAAACACAGAAAATAAATTATTTTTTTTGTAATAAACAAATAAGAAATGAATGAATGAATGAAGCAAAGAGGCACACAAGGCTTTTGTATTTGCACAGAGATAGAGCCAGACATAGATCTCCGAGGGATTCGAACTTGCACCCTATGGCGGCCACGGCTTCCCCGGATCTAGGGGACTGTCAATGAGAGAACTTTGGTTGTTGAAGTTAAGATGCAGTTGAGGGGATTAGAACGTGGGTCATTCGGTTTAGGTCATATTTGCACCCCGTCGATGCGCAGCTCACACTTTTCTTGAAGCACTCCACATCTAGGATTAGAACTCGTGACATGATAGTTCAGATAAAACGGAAGAGAAAATCGTGTTTTTTAAGCACATTTGTATCTCTGGGTCCGCAGCGGCTGCTTCGATTATATGTTAACGGATTCGAAACCACGATGTGTGTTTAAGAAGAAGAATACTAGAGGCACATGACCAAACCTGTTACCCTAAAACCTGTACAAACAAAAAAAAAAACTCACAAGCTACGATCAGACCAACACCAACACCAAGAGCAGAGAGACAGAGCAGAATGGCTAGGCGGCAGGGGAAAGAGGTAGAAAATAAATATGCATTAGGGTTAAGGAAGAGATTAGATTTTTGGTACTGAGAGCTAGAGGCCGGGCACATGGACCTCATGCCAAAATCCCGACCTTAAAGGCTACCAGTGAATGCCACAAAGCACATTAAACTCTCGCCAAACTGTAAGTAAGATTTTTTTTTATAATTATATTATCATTTTTTTTATATATTAATTTTTAGTTTTATTAATTTATATAAAAAAAGGGGTATTAATAGGTTTTGAATGATTATATTATTATTTTTTTATGTATATTAATTTTTAGTTTTAATAATTTATTTAAAAAGTATTAATACGCTTGTGTGAATTTAAATTATAAAATATATATATATATATTATTATGAGTTTTAATTTAAATAATTTAATAATGTAGGGCTAAGTATAAATTTTAGAGGTCCATGGGTTTTGAACCCAATACCACCCACCAAGCGAAACCTTAAGAAGAACACTAACACCAACGCACCCTCATAAGTCTTTACAAATAAATTCTTATACTTATTTAGATTAATGGTAACATTGTAGGGATGAGAGTGGTATTATTATTAGGAAGATACAGTATGAAGGTTAAGACTAACTGGCTTACTACCTAACCTATAGATCCAGAGCCAGCTAACCAAGTTGAATCACAATTAGTGAATGCACCGAAAATCATGGTAAAGGCTTATTTAACGTTGTTGATCTTTGTATCCAAAGTATAAACTCCGATTGTCCAAGCATCAGGCTCACGAGACCGTACACACAACTCATCGAGGCAAGCGCCAAGTCCATCCACTCCATTCCGCCAGTCAAATTCAATGCTAAATCTCAATGCAACATTCGACAACGCCAACCCTAGGTGCCAGGGAAGAGCTCACGAGTCAAAAATAGAAGGATATTTAGTTATAAGTGAAAAGTTAAAAGGACTTAGACTAGGACAAGTGAGAAGGAGGTGACATATGCACTAGGAGAGTAAGCATAGGAATTGGCGAGTATGGTGCAAGGCTAGCATAGCTACAGGGCAAGGGAACCAATAGTTGTCTTTTATAGGGGCGAAGAAATCAAGCTTAGACACTTAATCCTAATCCTAACCTAGCCAATCCCCTAAAGGAGTAATGTCTATTTACAGACAAGTAAAGAAAACTTACGCCTAACCCTGTTTCTAGTTTGAGTAGCACCAATTTGAAACATCCTTGAACTCACCCTGACAACATTGGTTGATGCAGGTTAAAGAATACAGGATGGTCTGGACTCGAGGGAGTTGAGGCAGGGGAGCGTCATCGTAAGCACCGCCAACACCACCAGCGCCACCACCACCATCGCCTGAACTAGCTCTCATACTGCGCTCGTTGGAAGCCATTAATGAGACTTTAAAAGGGTGACAATCGACAGGGAATGAAGTGGAACCCCATCATCTAGAACGGGTAATCTAGAAGCATCAAGGGATTCAGGGGGAGGACCTCCACCCGAAGACATCACGGGAGAATTGTAGAAGATCAAACTTCCAGAGTTTTCCGGGGGTCACGTCAGTGAATGCACAGAAGCATGGTTGGAAGGCATGACAAGGTGTTTTTCCTTAAGGGACTATGCATCCAACTCAAAGGCAAAGATCACAATTTTTTAGTTAAGAGATAGCGCCTTGAACTGGTGGGGCAACCTGGAAAGACAATCGCACCTTACCCCAGACAGAGTATTTTGGGAAATTTTCAAGTAGAGGTTCCGAAGGAAATATATACCAGCATACTACGAGGAACAACAGGTAGGGGCATTTCATGCCTTAGTACAGGAAAATAAAACTGTATAAGAATATGAGATCAGATTTATGGAACTGGTCAAATATGTTTTGTATATGGATAATGACCAACGACAGACAGATCATTTCGTCTATGGATTGAACCCTAATATAAGATCTATGGTGCGGATGTGGAAACCATCTTCAGTAGCGGAAGCGATGGAAAATGTGCACTATGCGGAGGAACACATGAACTTAACTGGGGGTACAAGAATGACATTTTTGAATCATCCTGGATTCATAGGGAAGGCCCTGAGGACATTTCCCAGGGGAGGGGGCTCAAGGCCACTGCCATATGGTAACAGAGTCGTGCCAAGGAAAGTAGCCGCAGGGATTTCAATGGCGACGAGTGTAGCATCTCATTCATCACCAACAATGCAGATAGGTCCACGACCATCTCAGGGAACATCTAGTAGGGGCAGGGGTTCCAGGGGAAGGAACTCATGTCAGAGACAGTCAAATAATAGTGCACAGGTTCAATCTCATGTTACCTGTTAGGGGTGTGGAGGACCCCATTACTAGCGTGACTGCACAGAGTTACAATCAGGGTTCGTGCATAGAGAGGGAAAGGCACTGATGGGGAGAGAAAGTAGTAGCCACCAGATTTACGCAGCAGTTAATAATCGCCAGGCCGAACATAAATTCATGGTGGTGGAGTCATCAGGTATGCTAAATCATATCATTGTTAATATTTTGTTTGATTTTGGTGCAATAGATAGTTTCATTTCACCATTTGCATTAGAAAAGAGTGGGTTGGTAGCCTACGATCATGATGAATTTAAACAAGTCAAGATGGCTTCGAGGGAAAAAAAAGTGGTAGGACCTAGTGTCGATAATTGTATAGTAGACCTGAGAGTGTGTACTACCAGGTTGAAGGTATATGTCACTTCTCTCGGGGCATAAGACCTAATCATTGGAATGGATTGGTTAGTATCTCACCGAGCTTTGGTAGATTTTTTCGCAAATAGGGTTCTTTGTGTCGACGATGAAGGAAGACCAATAGAGATCCATGGTGTACAGAGAAAAGCATCGTTATGATTTATATCAACTATGAAGGTTAAGTGATTCTTAAGGCAAGGGTGTCGACTTTATGTAGTGGAAGTAGTGAATGAAAGGAAGGGACCCTCATTGGATCAGTACCCGGTATTGTCAGAATTTGAAGATGTTTTTTTGAACGAGTTACCAGGGTTACCTCCTGAGAGGGAGCTTGATTTTACTATTGAGCTAAAACCTAGTGCAGAACCAATCTCCAAGACTCTGTATTGGATGATAGTGCCGGAAATTTGTGAATTGCAAATGCAGTTGAAAGAGTTACTAGACTTAGGGCTAATAAGGCCCAGTGTCTCACCTTGGCGCGCACCAGTAATTTTTGTAAAGAAGAAGGATGGATCCTGACGACTATGTATAGAATACAGGGACCTGAACCGTGCTACAGTGAAAAATAGGTACCCAATGCCGTGAATAGATGACCTCTTCGATCATATGAAAGGAGCAGCGGTATTCTCAAAGATTGATTTGCGATCAGGATATCATCAGTTAAGGATTAAGGAAGGGGATATCCCAAAAATTGTCTTTCGAACTCGGTTTGGACATTACGAATTTGTCGTAGTACCTTTCGGATTGACCAATGCGCCAACAGTATTCATGAGCCTCATGAATGGCATATTCTGGAAGTACTTAGATCGATTTGTACAAGTCTTTCTAGATGAGATCCTCATCTATTCCAAGAACAAAAGTGAACATGAGGAACACTTGCGGATAGTGTTTTCCTTCCTTAGAGAGAACAAATTATATGGGAAGTTGTCAAAGTGTTCCTTCTTCTAGAAAGAGATCCACTATTTAGGTCATATCATTTTTGGTGAAGGAATCTCTGTGGATCCAGAAAAGGTAAAGGCCATTATGGTGTGGCCAGTGCCGAAAAATTCCCATGAGGTGAGAAGCTTCATGGGACTAGTAGGTTATTACTNAAACCCATCACCACTTTGCAACGCAAGGGGGTCAGGTATGAATGGACAGAAGAATGTGATAGTGCATTCATTGAGCTTAAGAGGTTACTAACCAGTGCGCCAATTCTACGAGTGCTAGATATGGAAAAGGACTTCACAGTCTGCACGGATGCCTCGAAGCAAGGGTTGGGGGACGTGATAATGCAGGATGGAGGAATGATAGCTTATGAGTCAAGGAAGTTGAAAAAACATGAATATCTATATGCGACTCATGATTTAGAGTTGGCAGTTGTAATGCTATCTCTGAAAATTTGGAGACACTATCTTGCGGGGTGAAACTTTGAGCTCAAAACGGACCATCAAAGTTTAAAACATCCCTTCACTCAAAAAGATCTGAATGCCAGGCAAAGGCGATGGAGTGAGTTTATGAGTGAGTATGATTTTGGTATTTCTTACATCAAGGGAAAGGAAAATGTGGTCTCATATGCCTTGAGTAAGAGACTACATATCTTCTCCTTGGTAACCTTAAAGGTCGATCTGAGGGAACATGTTTTGACACAACTCCCAGGAGATAGTTGGTATTTAAAGGTTACTTCAAACCTCCAGAGTGAGAGGCAGTTAGATCCAAAGTATGAAGGATATAGTCTGGAAATAGCCGAACTGTTAAGATATCGAGGAAGGATGTAAATCACTGAGAATGGGGATATTCGAAGCATCATATTGAAGGAAGCCCATAGAGCACTTTATTGTGCGCATCCGAGTGTGAAGAAGATGTACGCAGATATAAGGAAACTCTTCTTCTGGGTAGGCATGAAGCACGATGTAGTCCATTTCATCACCAAGTGCCTAGAATGTCAACAAGTGAAATCTGACCACCATCACCCGACAGGCCTCCTACAACCACATGATGTTCCTATGTCTAAATGGGAAGTCATTTCGATGGATTTTGTTGTGGGGTTGCCGCTCGCATCTCATAGACATAATGCCATTCTTTTGATAGAGGATAAGTTGACCAAGAGTGCTCATTTTATTCCAGTTAGAGACACTTACGATGTTACTGATGTGGCACGCATGTTTGTAAGTGAGGTTATCTGTTTTCACGAGATACCTAAGAAGATCATTTCATATAGGGACTCCGTATTCACTTCTAGGTTTTGGACAAGTTTATAGTTGGCGTTGGGGACTCAGTTGAACTTAAGCACAACTTATCATCCTGAAACAGATGGGCAAACTGAGAGAGTAAATCAAGTCATGGAAGACATGCTTAGGATGTATGTAATGGATAATCAAACCCAGTGGGAGAAGTACCTACCTTTAGTAGAGTTTTCCTATAGTAACAATTATCATAGCTCCATCGGAATGCCACCCTACAAAGATTTGTATGGAAGGCCATGAAGAACGCCATTGAGTTGGGATATACTAGAAGACCGAGTAACAATTGGGCCAAAATTGATTCAGGAGATGGAGGAACAGGTGATTTAGATTAGGCAGAGTCTAAAGGAAGCACAGGATAGGCAAAAAAGCTATGCGGATGCACACAAGACCGACCGAAGTTATGAAGTGGGATACCAGGTTTTCATTTGTATCAGGCCTAATAAGAGTACCATATGGTTCAGGAAGGGGACAAAGTTGTCACCCCAATTTATAGGACCATTCAGGATCCAGGAGAAAATTGGACCTGTTGCATATCGTCTCGTACTGCCACCCCACTTGCATAAAACTCATAATGTATTTCATGTATCTATTTTACGTCATTATGTTATTGATGAATCACATAAACTAAATTCGAAGGAATTGCAGGTATCGGATGTGGGAACCCTCACGGTAGAACCGTTACTCATATTGGACCATAGAGTCCGACAACTCAGAAACTGTCTAGTAGACCAAGTTAAGGTCTAGTGGGACAATTATAGTCCACGACTTGCTGCTTGGGAAGACGTCGAGACACTACGACGAGACTATCCCTCACTTTTTTTGACCACCTCGAGAATATGTTTCTCGAAGGTTGGATGTATGCAACACCACCTTTTGATTTAGACAACCAGGTTACCTGAGGCCTATATACTTTATTTTCTAGTCACAAAGAAACTATTAAGGATACACTTAAACTTTAAATGTATGAAATTTTATGAATGATTAAATGTTATTGATGATGATGTATGTAATGTTATCTATTATGTGAATGTAAATTTTACGAATGTTTAAATATTATTGATGATGATGTATATGATGCGACATATTGGGAGAATGTGAATTTAATGAATGTTTGAAATACTATTAGAATGGTGTTGGATATGATGCAATCTTGTTTGGGTAAATGATAATCTTGTGAATGGGTGTCGAAATTGAATTATGGGATATTATGAGATCTATTTCTAACTGGAAAACTTTGATTTTAATTTATCGGTACAGGGATACCAAATTGAAATGATGATAGTATGTAATTACATGATGATAATGCATAGAAATGTATGAGTTTGGGTTACAGACTAATCTACAGGTTATGGGCTATGAAATAGCTAGGGAATAAAGATGATGAAAGTGGATATCATGACCACTAGCCACGAAACATTATGGTATGAATATTGTATGGGAAATTATATTGGTTTGGATGCATTGCTATGATATGTGGACCAGTGCATGATTTCAGGTGATGACACTACCCAAAACTGAATAAACGATGACAAAACCCCCAGCAACACGGTGACACTATATATTCCATTGTAGGGTGTGGACCCTAGTTATGATTAGGAGGGGTGGAGGCATTTCCCACCGCGTATCCTCCGAAACCTGAAGTCACGGGAGGATGGTGTTAGTTCACGCTCCCCAAAACGTGTGATGATGACTATCAGATGCCTGCTAGGGAAGCTTGGTTGAGATAGTGACACTTCCGCTTACGGGTTCTATTTGGAGTTAGGTCAATATAGTTGACGCTCCAAGATAGTCTAGCAGAGGAAGGATATGAATGGATATTGAAGTAGGTTAGGGAGGAAGGATGAGTAGTAATAGTTGAGAAGGTATGGAGATCTGTCTTATGGTGGAATTTAATGTTTTCCCTTCAAAAAATAAAAAAATAAAAAAATGTGTATATATGAATATTCATAATTACGTAACTAAACCATAGTTGTCTAAATAAAAATTGTTGAACTGGATAATAGTAATTAAAGGATTTCTCAAACAACTGATTGGTTTGTTTTCTTTTATAAAAGACTAGTCTTGCTAATTGGATTGGATGCATACATAAATTACTAAAGGATGATAGTTTTGATTATTAGTACATGCACGAGACTTGTATGTACTAGCTACACATGCATTTCTTGTACATATACACTAGTATGTATGAGTTTTCTTGACTTACTTATTGATAATGTTGGTTAATTGTTATGAATATGTGAACCAAGTTTCTTTTCCTTTGTACCATAAGACACCTTAACTTCAGGACGAAGTTTTTTGAAGGGTGGGTGTATGTAACAACCCTAGTAAAAAATTATTAGGTAATTAATTTTTCTAACATGTTATTAATTAAACAAAGATTGGTATAATGATACTAATTAAATATTTATTAATTAATTAATTGTATTAATTTGATTAATTAATTGATTAATTAATTACCTGTTACATTCATTGACGTGGGTATTAAATTAAGAGGGTTAATAAATTATATTGTTTAATTAAATGATCTACGTGTGCTAGGGGATAAGAAGCATTAATAAACGGATAAGGAACATTAATAATTGGGTAAGGGGCATCAACTATGAGGATACGGTAATAAATGTGTAGGTAAAGAAATAAATGAGGAAAAAAGGCAGTGAAGAGGGGCATATGAGCGGAGGAGGGTTTACGGAAGGAGAAGGATCATTCTACTTGGATTTTGGGGGAGGGTTCTCTTGGATTTTGGGGAGTTGCTGGAGAGAGTTTGAGTTGGGGAGTCGGGGGAAAGGATCCGTACAGGGGGCACCGGTTTGCTGGAGGTTTTGGGCATGGGGGCTAGGATATCCATATGGTATCCTAGAGCTAGGAAGTTGTCCTAGTTGGCAGGGTGGAAACACGGTTTTGGGTAGTGTTTGACACAGTTTCAGCAACGAACAACCAGATCGATGGGGGAATTAGCATCAGGGAGTGGTAATTTAATTATTATGTTAAGTAATTCTTATGCTGTGGATAAAATTTTAATTTTTTCGAATATCATATGCTCATATGTTGGTGATTCAATTTTTTTTTTTATAAGAAATAATTTAATGAAAAATCAAATTAAATTTTGTATTTTTACGTTTACTACATACTCCAAATGTGATTCTAGGCGACAAGCTATCGTCATCCTGCATCCATCAATGAATCATGTCAACAATAATAATCAATCATTGCAATATCTAATCATATGTACATATGTGACATCAACAACATTCAAACCCAATAGTCCACTCCCTGACTCAATCTAGAGTCCAAGGGGTTTCATCGATGCCTCTGCATCCTCAATGTCCAAACTCGTGCACACTCAAGAGAACCCAATCAATATCACATGTCTATGCAAATGCAAAAAAATAACATATCTTAAAATCCATAATATCTCATAATCATAACTAGGGATGCGTATACTTCACCAATGCTAATGAAGTAGAGATCATCATGACATCCATTTTGAAAGGAAATGAGGTGGTGAATAATTGATGCTTATGTTTTTGCATACTCAACATTGTCTTTTATCTTATTTAATTTAATATAGTATGGAACCATATTAAATATTGATAATAATAGTAACAAACATACGCATTGATATAATAATTATTGTTAAAGTTATTATTAATAACTAATATTCATTGAAAAAAACAATATAGTAACAACTATACTAAATGAATTAAGAATAGTAGGAAAGAAAAAGACCAAAATAAGGAGGATGGGTACCTAGGCCATAAAGTTCCTATGGAGAAAAATTGTACAAAGAACTATATCTATGTGAGCTCTCACCACCATCCCACTCAAAATATTGAGTTTCTTAACTCCATGGCCTTGATAATAATTAACATTTAGATGCATGCTTTTTCAATTCAAAACAATATTGAATTATTATATTGCACTAGAAATCAATAATTTATTTAGTTAACTTACCATCAAAAATCATTAGAGCACTTTCATTGATATGAACAGGTATATGATTTATTTTTCATGCACTATATAAATGAGGTATGGAAGGTGGAATGAAAGTATATAACCCATTACCATGACACTGCGAAAATTCACCATGAGATTATAGCACTTCATTCAACTAATGGTCAAGATTAGGAGTGCAATAGATATGATTGTGGTTGGTATGATTAACATATAATTGCTAAAAAAAATCTTGCACCATGGGAGCCTCTTCAGTGGAAGGTTGTAGAAAATTTTATTATCCATTTTCTCTCTTTCTCTACATAGAATTTTGAAAAAATTCCATGTGTTCTTCAATTTGATCATTGTTCGTTGGTGGAATATTGATTGTAGTTTGAATTGATGCAAGAATTAGAATTCCTTCCATTGGATGCATACACTTCACATATGCTAATTGTTAGGACAAAAATCAACATTTCCAAAAATTTTGTCCCTGGCCAGAATTATCTCAGTCTTTCTAGCCTTCAATCTTGTGTCGTCTTGCGTAACTTCTCCATAACATCAAACCTTTAAACCTTTCACCATTTTCTCCAATATCCTCTACTATTAAAATCTCAAATATTTGCAACAAACTTTGTCAAAAGTTTCAAAGATTTACATCAAAATTTTCCAAGGTCTCCCATCTGTCTTTGTTCACAATTCCTTGGAATTTGAAAAGTGTTAGAAACCATCAAAAAATTATCTTGGTTTATTAAAAATTAATATAAATTAATATTTAATATTATTTTTAAAGATGGGTTATTTAAAAAAAATTGTGGGATTTATTATTCAAACCCTAAGTAATATGTGAGCCCAAATCTAAGTGATGTAGGAGCATCACCAACAAAGAGCGAGTGGAGGACAACTTGATATACGCCAACGATAATTTGGAAATGATTTTGAACTTCAAAGGGTTGTGCATTAATGTAATATCTAGAAAGATATATTTTATTTAATGTTTTTGGGGAATTGTAATACATATCTAGGGTGTTTCTTATATCTGTCGGTTGTGGACATTTATTGTAATAAATGATAAGTAGTTGTTAGTATTTAATTCTATAAGATAGCTTAAGGTTGTAGCGGGGGGGAAATCAAGAAGAATCCCTCATAGATGTAATATCATTATTCTCATTGTAATGCTAGAGAGTAAGAGAATAACAGTATGAGAAAAGAGTTGTTGTTGTTGAAGACCATGTACAGAAGCACTTGAATTAATATAAGAATGCTTTAATCCAATTTCATGGTGTATTATGGTTCATGTATGTATTTATTGAATGGTATATTTACATTTTTCTTTATAGTCTCTGTGATGCATTTGTTTCAATGCCATATGTATGATATTTCATGTTGAATGTATGAAGTCTGTGAGAAGAGTATAAGTTTCAATTGTTTATCTTCTTGAGAATTCATGCAAGGACTGCAGTGAGAGTCTAGAAGGACTGCGTCAACAGATTCTGAGTTTATCTAAGAAAGTGTTACAGGAAAATCCCTCCGCGGACAAGTGGATTTCCAATTGAACCCTAAATATCTAAGATTGAGACAAAAAGGTGATATGTTTGGTCACTGACATCCTTTTAAACCTATCTAAGCCAATCAAATAGAGAAAAGGAAGAAGAATGTACCCTTTTGTCGATGTTTTTCCTTGCCTAGTCCAAATTGAGCCTTGATCCCCAAGCTCTTCAACAATTCCTCCAATCCAATAATGACAAAGAAAAAACAAGTTCCTATTCTACCATGATTAATTCAAAACTAGATCTATCTATCAAATACAAGTTCATGTAGGCATACACAACTTTGAAACAAACATGCCAAGCACATGTATTAATGAGATCTAGATAGCAATACTTACAAATCTTTGATGAAGTTGCAATAGCCTCTTCCAGATATCCTTGTCCAACCCCTTGCTAAAATAATCCAAAATAAAAATGAATAATCTGTATTGATTATCTCGATTATGAGATCATAAGTTTGATGCCTTCAATGTCCTTATTTTTCACCATGAAGAGGCCTCCTTATATAGGCTTGGGGAGGCCTAACCACTTTAGAGATTCTTTAGATAGGTTGAGGATATTTCTCCATCAGTTTTGGATCCTCCCTAAGATCTAACCTTGACCTCATATTTGAATCAAACTAACTCCATAGATGAGGGGGATATTTCCCTGATTTTCCTCAACAGCCCAAGATTTCCTCAAACAGCCTAGCGCTCCCTTAGAATGTGGAAAACAGTGTTGCAACGCTCCCCCAAAGGAGGGAAGGGAGAGTTGGAACTCCTTGACAGTGGGTAGGGGAGCATTGGCTTTCAAAAAAGACTTTTGAGTGGACTTTTCCACGGTAAAATCTTTGTACTCTTTGTCATGTGAATTCTCCTTCTTAAACCAGTCTTTGAGGGTGTCTTTGAAATGTCCTTGTAATGTTGTTCGAGATATGCCATAGGAAAGATGACTGTATGATGCCTGTGACACTTGAGACAGTTATGGCTAAAATGAGACACTTGTGACACTGATAATGACGACAATAGGTCATCATTGAAATGAGTAATTTTGATGTGTAACAGATTGCCCCCCAAATTGTGAAGTTAGAAGACATGATCACTAAAGTACTTTGTAGACTTTTTAGAGAAATGGTATGGACTCAAAGAACCTGATAGAAGCTACACATAACCATAAAACAAATATTATTATTTTTTTCAAACCCAAGGAAAGCATACCTATGCTTGGGTGATAAAGACTTGGAAGGTATGGCTACCATAAAATACACTGTAGATCCATAATTGTATTAACAAAAAGGTATAGTCACCCAAGATACAATGTGGATCTATACTTCCATGAAATGAACTGATCGTAGACATGAAAAATATATAGTGGATCTACAATACGAAAATACATAGCCATAGACCAATACAAAGTGGATCTATGTGACAATATACCTGTCAATATTCAAGAGAAACTTTGTCACAACCTGGGAAACGTATATATTAGAGTGATCACTCAACCCAAGGTATTCTTATCGGTCATGATGTGTTATGAGTCTAACCATGTGAATAGATGTCTTGATGTTGAACATGTAAGAAACCACTTGATTACCGGAAAATGAGGTAAACCGTTAACTGATGCAAGAGCATCGTAAGTAGTCAAGTGAGCGTGGACGCGAAGGACAGCTGGAAAGCACAGCACGCATTTTTCACGTTTTGAAATGTTTCAAAAGTTTAGGGGAGCAGATATTAATGTAATAGTTAGGAAGATGGCATACTTGCATTTATATCTTGGAGGTTGTAAATAGATCTTGAGCAATTGCTCTCATCTGTAAAACATTAAGGCATTTAAGCCTAGTTAATGAAAGTAGGTAGGTTTGAATTAATAGATTAGACAGTTTAGAGAGTAGGAGGGAAAATGGATATATACACCCTCACCATTGTATTATTAGAGGGATTGTATTATTAGCATAACATAGAAGAGGAGAGCTGCAGAGAGAGAGAGAGTTGTAGAAAAGTCCATGTACAAGAGATTTGAATTAATATATGAAGCTTTGAATCAGATTTCATGTTGTTATGATGTTTTTTGTTTATACATGGTGAATGGTATGCTCACAGTTGTTTTATTCTCTCTATTATGCATTTTTTTTAATGCTGTGTGTAGGTATGATTTCATGTTGAAGGTTTGAAGTCTGAGAGAGAAAGAGAATGAGTTTCAATTGTTTCTCTTCCTGAGTGAGAGAAGTTCCTCCAAGGAGTGCAGTGAAACGTCTGCAAGGAGTGTGTTGACGAAGGTTCAGAGTTCATCTCTGAAAGCTCAGGAGGGATATTGTTGTTCTCATTCCAACAAAAGTGCAAGTGAAGCATAAAAGTTGTGTAAGGTGTGCGTAGGCTAGTTAAAAGCTTAGAACTTATCAACCAAGGGGAGAGTTGAAGGACTGTTGTTTCCAAGTGCACAGAGTCGAAAGATCAAATACCCTAGAGTATTTGAAATTTTTCTGCAAGGAGTGCGAGTAGGGACCCTTTTAGAGACTTGAGTTTACAAGTTGCAACTTAGAAGGGATAACACCTTTGAAAAATTTAAAGGGAGACAAAGATTGAAATACTTCAAAGGGAGACGAGGGTCGAAGTCATCTAGAAGAAGTAAAATTCAAAAGGGAGAACATTGGCTCATTTCACAGGAGCAACAAGCGGTCGAAATTCTCTGTGGAGAATTCACGAAGTCGCAAGGACTGTGGGATTCTAGTGAAGATACAAGAATGATAAGCATTGGATGAATCCACCCTTCAGGAGGTAAGAATCAAGGTGGACCATTGATTGTGCTTTGCACAAGCCATCAAATCATTTTGTCATTTCAGGGATCCTGACGATAAGGAGTTGAGCGCAGTGGAACGAAATTCCTAAAGTTGCGAGTTGTGACTGGAATTGGAGTGGAGTTTTGGGATTTCGACACTTCAAGAGCCAGGGGTTTGATAGGAGTCAGTTTCAGCTGTAGGAGTTGCGAAGTGGCGAGAGCTGAGAGCTCATGTGAATGCATGGCACATCTGTTAGGTGGGGACCGTAAGGGTAATAGGCGGCATGTACTCATGCATCGAGGGGTCAACCCATTGTTACCCCATCGCATCTCAGGATTTCACAAAGGAGGAGCACCAAGTCTCTATACTCCAACTCGTGAGGTTGTGAGTTGCGAGAAGTGTGAAAGGGAAGTTAGACTATCGTTGACTATCACATTTTGGGATTTTGTAGGAACAAGAGATCAACTCTTCAATCCATGAGATTGTGAATTGCAAAAGACGCTTGTGCCAGGGCCAGTCATGGTCATGTAGAGGCGAATCTAATACCTTGTGCCTATTCACATAAGGGGGTTTCAGAAGGACCTGTGGATCGACTCATTAAAGGTTCTGATAGGGATCCGAAAGAGCCACTTCAGTTCAAGGAGATTTGAACTATCCTGTGAGTGGATCTCAGCCTGCGGGTTGGGGGGTCTACTCCACCAAGTGGTATCAGAGCATAGAAAAAGTATTTTCTTTCTATATCACAGAAGAGAGGGACATTTCTCAACCATGTCACTGAGAAGAAGAGAGAGACCAATTCTTGATCCAGTAGTGGAAAGGGAAATGTGTGAATTACGTGCCAGGCTTGATGCCATGGAGACAACACAGAGGCGCACAGTCGACACTAGGGATATCAGTGAGGCTGACAGTGAAAATGAAGCTGGACATGAAGGAGAAGAATTCATAGTCAAAGATGCTGCAGATGAACGCCTATTCAGGGTTGTTGCTAGGATAGGTGCTAGAGAAAAAATGGACATTCCAGTATATGAAGGAAACCTAGATGTTGAAGAGATTCTAGACTGGATTAGAACTATGGATAAATACTTCGAGTATGAGGGTGTCGAGGAAGATAAGAAGGTCAAAGCTGCTATCACTAGACTTAAAGGGCATGTAACATTATGGTGGGATGAACTGCAAGCTGACAGACACTGCAAAGGCAAGTAGAAAATCAAGAGTTGGGATAGAATGGTTGCGAAGATGAAAGCCAAATTCATACCAAAGGATTATGAAATCACTTTGTTTTGGAGGATGTAGAATTTGAGACAGAAGTTGATGTCAGTGAAAGAATACACTGAAGATTTCTACAAGATAAACATCAGAGCAGGTCATCGGGAAAGTGATGATGAAAAAGTTTCCAGGTACATAAATGGTCTGAGATATGACATTCAAGATGAGATGAGAATGATGATCATTCGAAATGTAGAAGATGCTTATCAGATGGCTCTAAAAGATGAAGAGAAGCTAAGCCGAAAACAAGGTCAAAGAGGTTGAGGCGGAAGTTAAGCCAAAAGAAAAACAATTTCCCAAGACAGAACTCAGAGACCTCAAGAAGAGGGGAAGAAACCTCAAACTCAACATGAGAAAGGAGGACGCTCACAAAGAGGGCAATATGCTGATAGAAATACCTTTCCTCGAGCTAGAGGAAGAGGAAGAGGCTGAGGAGGTGAAGTGAAATGTTTTGTTTGTGGGAAAAATGAACATAAGTCTTATGAATGTCTAGATAGAAAGAAAGAAGGTGGTGAAACTCACATTGTTAAAGCATAAGGATAGAATGTTGAGGCAGAAGATGCTGAGGGTGGAAGATCCCTGATGACGATGAAAGTTCTCTTAACACCAGAGAAGGAGGTAGAGAACCCATCCCAAAGGAACAAACTATTTCAGACTGCTTGTAAGACAAAAGATAGGGTATGTAAAGTCATCATGGACAGTGGTATCACAGACAATCTCATTTCTACAGAGATGGTAGAAAAGTTGGAGCTGGAGACTATCATACATCCAAGCCCATACAGAGTTTCGTGGATACAAAAAGGACATCAGGTAAATGTTGCTAAACAATGTTTAGTTGAATTTAAAATAGGGGGATATATGGATGAAATATTATTTTATGTCATTCCCATGGATGTTTTTCATCTATTGTTGGGAAGACCATGGCAATATGACAAGAATGTGGTTCATGATGGGAGAAAAAACACATACACCGTGGAGAAGAATGGGAGAACTCACATGTTGTTGTTGATTAAGGATAAAGAAGTGAAACCAGAAACAAGCAACACTGTACTTCTCATGAGTGGGAAGGAACTTCTTAAGGAGGTTAAGAAGAAGGAAGACACACAATTTATTGTGGTCAGGAAACCTAGAATTGTTTTGACTAGTACAAGAGTGGATGATTTACTAGAAGAAATCCAGGAGTTGCTGGAAGAGTTTGTTGATATAGTAGTGGAAGAACTACCTTGTTCGTTGCCACCGATCAGGAGTATAAGTCATCACATTGATATTATACCTGGAGCTATTTTACCAAACAAATCCACATATAGGTTGACAGTGCAGGAGAATGAAGAAGTCAAGAGACAAGTCTAGGATTTAATGGACAAAGGATTGGTTAGAGAAAGCTTAAGTCCATGCGTTGTTCCAACAGTGCTCAGCCCAAAGAAAGACGAAGGTTGGAGAATGTGTACATACTCAAGAGTGATCAATAAGATTACCATCATATACATATTTCCATTACCAAGGATGGATGATTTGATGGATTTCTTGAGTGGAGAAATATTTTTTTCAAAGATTGATTTGAAAAGCGGGTATCATCAAATTTGTATGAGAGAAGGTGATGAATGGAAGACAACATTCAAGATGAATGAAGGGATATATGAATGGATTGTCATGCTATTTGTCTTAACAAATGCACCCAGTACTTTCATGAGGCTGATGAACGAAGTCCTGAAGGATTTCATAGGAAAATTCGTCATTGTATATCTTGATGATATATTGATTTTCAGCAAAACAGGAGAAGAACACTTGAATCATTTAGCTACAGTGATGAGAAGATTTCAGCAAGAGAAGTTGCTGATAAATATGAAGAAATCATAATTTATGAGGACAAAACTCATTTATTTGGGTTTTTTTATCTCTGCAAATGAGCTGAAGATGGATCCTGAAAAGGTGGAAGCGATTAAGAATTGGCCATCGCCAAAAAGTGTGTTTGAATTTCGAAGCTTCCATGGTCTAGCTAGTTTCTACAATAAATTCATCTAAAATTTTAGTGGGATTAGCACACTGATGATGGATACGGTGAAGAAAATACACAAATATTTTCATTGGATAGAGGAAGTAGAGAAGAGTTTCAATCTGCTGAAGAAGAAGTTCACAGAGAAACCAATTTTGGTTTTGCCAGATTTCAGCAAGACATTCCAGGTCAAGTGTAACAGGAGTGGATCTGCAATTGGAGCGGTCTTGAGCTAAGATGACAGACTAGTTGCATACTTCAGCGAGAAGATGAATGAAGCGAAGGATAAGTACTCAACATATGACAAGGAATTCTATGCAGTCATACAAGCGCTGAAGAAATGGAGACATTACTTGGTTCCCAAAGAGTTTGTTTTGTACAATGATAATCATGCTTTGCAATTCGTGACTTAGCAGGAGAAGTTCAACCAAAAGCATGTTAAATGGGTTGAATTCATGCAGAATTTTACTTTTGTAATTAAGAATATTTCTAGAACTGCTAACAAAGTTGTTGATGCTTTGAGCAGGAAATGTTTGCTTATGCAAGAATTCAAAGTCAAAAATTTGGGTTTTGATAACCTCAAAGAAATGTACAGGGATGATCCAGATTTTAAAGAAGCATATGAGGCATCCGAGAATCCAATTCTAAGGGAAAAAAACCAATGGATTGAATACATGATCTAGGATGGATTGCTATTCAGGGGAAATCAGTTGTCTATTCCAAAATTCTCCATGAGAGAGAATTTTCTGAAGGAAAAACACAGTGGAGGATTGGCCAAACAATTCGGTCATGACAAAACATTCTCAAAGTTGAAGGGATCATATTTTTGGCTAGGAATGAGGACAGATGTTAAGAAATTTGTGGACAAGTGCAGGATTTGTCAGCACACAAAAGGGAGAAGGCAGAACACAGGGTTATACCAGCCATTACCCATACCTGAGAGGCCTTGGGATGCAGTGAGCATGGATTTTATATTGGGACTACCAAGAACACAAAGAGGATGTGATTCGATCTTTGTGGTAGTAGACAGATTTCCAATATGGCCCATTTCATACCATGCCAGAAAACCAGTGACGCAACTCATATTGCAAACCTGTTTTTCAAAGAGGTTGTGAGACTTCACGGCATGTCAAGGAGTATTGTTTCATATCGAGATACCAAGTTCATGGGGCATTTTTGGAGGAATTTATAAAAGAAGCTGGGGACAAGTTTGTCTTTTAGCTCAGTGTATAATCGTTAGAAAGATGGGAAGAGAAAAGTTGTGAACAAAATCTTGGGATATTTCCTAAGGAGCCTAGTGACTGAACAACATAGTTAATGGGATCACATTCTACCATAGGCAGAATTTTCTTATAATGATTTGATCAATAGAAGCATAGGGCATAGTCTATTCTGAATTGTATATGGAATGCAGTCGAGGGGAGTTTCTGAATTGAAAGATTCGGAACAAGCTGAATTCAGGAGTGCTAGTGTAAAGGACTTTGTAGAAGAAATGAAGGAGATTCACAGTCAAGTCAACGAGTGATTGCAGAGTTCAAATCAAGAATACAAGCGCAGAGTAGATCAACACAGGCGAGAACTTCAATTTGAAGTTGGTGATCTGATTCTTGCACATCTAAGGAAGGAAAGGTTACGAATGCGAACATATAACAAACTGAAGATGAAGAAGATTGGACCATGTAGAGTCATGAAGAGATTTGGGGTAAACACATATGAGGTCAAATTACCCAATGGGATCAAAATTTCGCCGATATTCAATGTTGCAAATTTGTACCCTTATAGAGCTAAAGAAACAAGAACAGAGAATGAACAGACAGAGGTTCAGTGGACCAAACAAATGCCTATAGCCTAAAATCCACAGATGGAAAGAATATATGACAAGAGTGTCAGCAGGAAGACCAGAAGGAAAGAGTATTTTGAATACTTGGTCAAATGGAAGGGACATCCAATTGAAGATGTTAGCTGGGAAGATGAAGTAAAAATTTAGAAGCATGGACAGACCATGCAAGAGCTAATGAACAAGAGTTCATGAAATTTCTTGAGCGAGGGAGTATGATGCAGGAGCATCGTAAGCAGTCCAATGAGTGTGGAGGGGAAGGACAGCTAGAAAGCGCAACACACATTTTTCACGTTTTGAAATGTTTCGAAAGTTTAGGGGAGTGGATATCAATTTAATAGTTAGGAATATGGTGTACTTGCATTTATATCTTGGAGGTTGTAAACATATCTCGAGCGATTGCTGTCATCTGTAAAACATTAAGGCATTTAAGCCCAATTAATGAAAGTAGGTAGGTTTGAATTAATAGATTAGACAATTTAGAGAGTAGGAGGGAAAACAGATATAGACACCCTCACTATTATATTATTAGAGGGATTGTACTATTAGCATAACACAAAAGAGGAGAGATGCAGAGAGAGAGAGTTGTAGAAAAGTCCATGTACAGGAGCTTTGAATTAATATATGAGGCTTTGAATCAGATTTCATGGTGTTATGATGTTTTCTGTTTATACATGGTGAATGGTATGCTCACAGTTGTTTTATTCTCTCTGTTATGCATTTGTTTTAATATTGTGTGTAGGTATTATTTCATGTTGAAGGTTTGAAGTCTGAGAGAGAAAGAGAATGAGTTTCAATTGTTTCTCTTCCTCAGTGAGAGAAGTTCCTGCAAGGAGTGGAGTGAAACGTCCGCAATGAGTGAGTTGACAAAGGTTTACAGTTTATCTCTGAAAGATCAGGAGGGATATCATTGTTCTCATTCCAACAGAAGTGCAAGTGAAGCACATAAGACATGCAAGGTGTGCGCAGGTTGCTTCAAAGATTAGAACTTATCAACCAAGGGGAGAGTTGAAGGACTGTTGTTGCAGAGTGCATAAAGTCGAAAGATCAAATACCCTAGAGTATTTGAAAGTTTTCTACAAGGAGTGCGAGCAGGGAACCTTTTAGAGACATGAGTTTGCAAGTTGTAGCTCAGAAGGTATAACACCTTTGAACACTTCAAAGGGAGACAGAGATTGAAATACTTCAAAGGAAGACAAGGGTCGAAGTCATCCAACAGAAGTAAAATTCAAAAGGGAGAACATTGGCTCATTTCATAGGAGCAATGAGCATTTGAAACTCTCTGTGGAGAATTTACGAAGTCACGAGGACTGTGGGATTCCAGTGAAGCTGCAAGAAGGATAAGCGTTGGATGAATCCACCCTTCGGGAGGTAAGAATCAACGTGGACCATTGATCATGCTTTTCACAAGCCATCATATCATTTCGTTATTTCGGGGATCCTGACAACAAGGAGTTGAGTGCAGTGGAATGAAATTCCCGAAGTCACAAGTTGTGATAGGAATTGGAGTGGAGTTCTGATATTTCGGCACTTCAGGAGCCCGGGGTTTGAGAGGAGTCAGTTTCAACTACAAGAGTTGCGAAGTGGCGAGAGTCGAAAGCTCATGTCTATGTGTGGCACATATGTCAGGTGGGGACCACAAGGGTAACATGCACCATGTACTCATGCATCAAGGGGTCAACCCATAGTTACCCCATCACATCTCGAGATTTCACAAAGGAGGAGCACCAAGGCACTATAATCCAACTCATGAGGTTGCGAGTTGTGAGAAGTGTGAAAGGGAAGTCATACTATTGCTGACTATCAAATTTTGGGATTTGGTAGGAATAAGATCATGAGAGCTCAACGCTTCAATACACTAGATTGCAAATTGCAAAAGATGCTTGTGCTAGGGCTAGTCGTGGTCATGTAGAGGTGAAGCTCATACCTTGTTCCTGTTCGCATAAGGGGGTTTCAAAAGGACCTATGGATCAACTCGTTGAAGGTTCTGATAGGGATCTGAAAGAGCCACTTCAACTCAAGGATATTTGAACAATCTTGTGGGTGTTTCTCGGCTTGCAGATTGGGGGGTCTACTCCACCATTAACAAGTGCAAGGGAAATCACTATTAATGTCAATGATTCCCAAGGTACCCTCGTACATTCCAGCTAATGTGAATAGATAAGATGAAGTTGAACATTCGTGGAATCATCTGATCAAGGGACAATGATGTAAACGCACTATTGGAAGCAAGGAGGCCTACCATTGAGGCATGCAGGTCCCAAGGTACTAACTAGTTTCTAAGTCTAGTTCCCAGATAATGTGTTGAGGTCAACAGGAATAGACTCGTCGCAGGAGGACCTTGATGTATCCCCCATCAATGACACAAAAATGACATAGACATGTAAATTGGTAGATTAAATGAACATGGACAGACATGGGTATTGAAACAATAAATTTGTGATGGTCGACTCTTGAGGAAGATACTTCCCTTGAACACTGAGGCACAATAGCATAAACATGACATGGACCAAAACATGATGATGCAATGGACACCGTGACTTTCATCGAGTGACCCAAAGGAGTAAAGAAACTCAGAGGATTGGTTCAGTGCAGAGGTTCAATGGATTAAAATGTATGAAAAGACAAAGTGTTGTGTTCAAGGGTGACTGTAAGCGTGTCTAGTGATGTTTTCAAAAAATTCTTGGATTTCTTCCTTAAATTTTTTCCCCCCATCTAGATAGACGAGTACCTCTTTTTAATTTAACGAGCTCAAGGAGGGTAACACATGCTCGATATAACTCACCTTCGGTATGTCCCTCTTCCTTTGTTTAACGAATTGGAAGAAGTAAGGGTTCGGTCCTGTATGGGAACTTCAATGTATGATTGTTTAATGAGTCCAAAGAAGCTAAAATCGGTGATTTTTCATGTTTAGAGAGTCTGAAAAGAACTTAAAGACGACTCAAGGTTTGTCCTGTTTTGTAATTTTAGTCTTGCGAGGCCAAAAAAGAGATAAATTATCACTCGAAAGATGCCCTTTCAAACCTTTTAATGAGTGGGAAAGGAATCAATATCACTCGACAATATTTTCATGTTTAGAGAGTCTGAAAAGAGCTTAAAGATGATTCCAAGGGGTTCATTTTTTGTGCATCCATGTGAGTCCGAAAAAGAAATGAAATTTTATTCGGTGCATTCTCATGTTTTTTCGAGCGTGAGAACGAACGAAGATCATGCTCGTAAATGTGACAAGATAAAAATAAAAAATAAACTTCTCCAAAACCTGCCAATAATGATAAAATTGCACACCATGGTATTAATAATGCCTCCAAAATATTTCCCAAAACCTAAAATAACTATGTTTTACCAAAAAATGAAATTTTATAATAGTAATATAGGGTAAAAATGTCTTTTAGCAATTCATTTGTGGAAAGATTTTGAGCAATGGAGAAATTGAGATTTGCAGGGTGATTCTTGCATTCATTGGTGTCAGAACTACAGTCAACTATTTTTGTCATCGTTTGATTAGGTTGGTCCTCTTTTTCTTTCCTTCAATTTGTATGGCTTACATTTTAGTTTTGGGTAATTATTGGGCTTTAAAAATGATGCCCTAGGAGGTCTCAAGCACTGAAAAGGGCTCAATTCTCCCCTAGAATTCTAGGGGGAGTGTTGTCTATTTTTTCAACGCTCCTCCAAGTCTAGTGAAACTGCACTAGCGCTGTATTGAAGGAGTGAAGGAGGCGCTGCCCAAAAATGCCCAAAAACTTTGGCACTCTTATAGAAGACTAGTGGGGGAATTTTGCAAAAACGATAATTCCCTTGTGAGACTTTTATAGGAGCGTTGGCTCTCTAATGGGAGATTAAAGGGAGCATTGGCATCATAAAGAAAGAAAAAAATGATTTTTAAAGTTTTTATTTCCCAAAATTTCATCAATGTAACATGACTAATGATTTTTTATTGATGATGATTGTAGGTAAATTCGGCGAAACTCATGATCGAGTGGAAATAAAGAGAGCATGAACCCAATGATGTGGCTGCCTTGTGAATTCAACAATTAAGGGATGCATTGAGAAACTCCAGTCTCCTGAATTTCTTTAATATGCAAAAGATGAAGAAGGAAATTCTCCTTCTCGAGTACATGATCGGGTTGTGGAACACTGCGGAGCAGGGGCTCCAAATTGGGAGACAATTTCTTACCATCAAGTTGGAGGATGTGTATTTCCTTACTAACCACTCAAAGAGAGGGGCCATTGTTATCTTATCTAGACAAAGGGAACTTCCCATGTCAGTAGAAGAGTACTTGACAAATCATTGTGTCCCAGAATCGAGATTGGTGGGAGGTAGAATTGCAATAAAATATGTGAGAAATCTACCTCTTTGGTCTATTCTATTTTCCATCACAACTTTAGCAAGGACTACTAGCTCGCACTTGGTTTTGAGATCGTAGGTTTCCTATGGTTTGCAATGTTTAGAGCCAACTGTGTTTAACTGGAGTGCAACATTCCTTCAAAATGTGAAGGAGCAGATTGCGAGATGTTAGATGGAGAAACAAAATCAATTTGGATATGGTTCATTTATGGTCTCGTTCTTCCTAGAACACATTCCTCAGATGAAACCACATATTGCATTAGCAATACGACCGATGGGTGAACCACGTATGGAACGTTGGACAAGTCTGTCTCCGAGGCTGGGAACGGAGTCAGAGTTCATATTTATAGGCTACTTCTTTGCTTGGATGATACACCAGCTGATTGTTATAGAGGACTTCCCTTTCGCTAGAGTGTACTTCTGGGGGAGCATGGACCTGGTTCTTCCATATGGAATGTACTGGGATGCGTCAGGTGAGAAACCAAAATAATCTTGTCAAGTGTTTTTTTATTTTAAAGTGTATATTGTTTTTTTGGAGTACTTAGAAGACTTTTTTAACAAACATATCATTTCATTGCGCATATAGGGGAGCAACACATCGAGAAGAGATATTGGCACTGGGGCACAACAGAGATTCTCAAATAGCAGTATATCATGAGGTAGCGAAAGGGGGTCTCCGGGAGGTTGATAGAAACCTCTATAGTCTCACGATGGGTGTCCCTCCTCTTAGGAGGCAAGACGTACCCTTGCATCTATAGATACATACAGTGGGATTTCTTGAGGCTATTAACTCTTTACTAAGATGAGTATCTCGTGCGGTAGTGTGATACTCAAAGCACAATGTGATGCAGGAGGACTAGGACCTTTATGATATTTTTTGTATAGTCTATATGATGATGTTATGGGCATCAGAAACCAACATTTTTCCCTTCTATGTACATTTTGATGCAATGAACCATTTTCTATTACGCTGTATATATATACATATCCGATTTTTTATGATGCCAAATGATGTTTTCAAATAATGATGTCTTTTTGTGATGCGTTTAATTTACATGTGATGTATGATTTATTTCCTTTATGAAACCTCATCTATGTGAGATATACCAATCCATGATGTAATTGGCTAATGAATCCAAAGTTATATTAAGTCCTCTTGGTATGTGTTTGTATTCGATAAAATCAAACATTCTTTCAAGACAATGAACTTGTAGATGGAGAAGTAATATGATATGATTGCTCATAGCGTAGATTCGATTGACTTGATAGACCACAAGTTGGGAGTCTAGGTTAATGATCATACGATATATACCTAGGGAGGAGGCTTCGGTTAAAAGTATGATGAAAGCATGATTTTCTTCCATGTTGTTAGTTGTCTATCCTAAGCAAATACCTCATCAACTCACCAACTCACTAGAGTGGTAAATGATCCAAGCTACAGAAGCAATGTTTTAGGTGTTTCAACTAGCGCCATACACAAAACTGACAAATATAGGAAAGGAAGATGTCATATGTGCACGCAAACACAAGACAAGGTATAAGCGGCTAAAGAAAAACTCATTCATGCAAGAGAAAAATACACAACAAAATAAAAACACAATAGTATACAAAGCATGCATGCTAGATGTCCTATGCATAGTACTTCTTAAGGTAAACCTCGTTTCGGGGATCACCTAAGGAGATTCCATTGTAGTCAACTAGTTCGTAGGCGCCTCTATGTAAAAAAAATTTCATGATGTAAGGACAATGCCATAGAGGCTTTAACTTTCCTATCCCTAACTTATCATGAGCCTGGTCGTAAACGAGGACTAGGTCTCCTTTGAAAAAGTAAAAGGATGGACAGATTTGTCATATTGATTCTTGATTCTCTTTTGATAGGTCTCATTAACGAGAGTGACATCACGACGTGTTTCATCCAACCTGGTCAAGTGTAATAAGTGTTCTTCTTCAGCAGAAGTGTGAGGTAGGAGTTCTACTTTGAGTTTCAATGAGGGAATTTTTCACTCAATTGGTAAAACAAATTCTATGTCGTATACTAACTGGAAAGGAGTGAATCCAGTAGTAGTTTTCACTGAGGTATGGTAAGCCCATAGAGCAGAGAAAAGTTGTAGATGCCAATATGTCTTGTTTTCCCCTACCAGACATTGAATAATGGTGTTCAAGACCTTTTTGATGGCGTCAAATTGTCTATTTTCTTGAGGATAGTACATGTATGAGTTCTCATGGTGAATACCCAACCTAGCATGCAACTCACTCATCATCTATTTTTTAAAGTGTGAACCATGATTAGTGACAATGACTTGTGGAACACCAAAGTGATTAATGATGTGGTTGAAAAAGAAAAGAGTTGTAGTACGACCATCATTCAGAAAGGTAGGAATAGCCTCAACCTATTTTGTGAAGTAATTGATGATGACGATGATGTAACCATGCCCCTAGGTTGAGGTAGGCTTACACTGCATGAAATTAATGCCCCATTTGGCAAAGGGGACGATGGAAATAATGGGATGCAGCGAAGAAGGGTGGGTGCATGCCTTTTTGTAAAAAGCTTGGCAGGGTGGCCATTTTTCGATGGCCTCGATACAATATTTGAAGATAGAGGGCCAAACGTAATTGACACATAAGATTTTGTAAGTTGTATCCATCGCAGAAAGATGACCGCAATAGGATCCAAGGAGACAGTCATTAACGACGTGTTCAACCTCTTGATGCGTCAAACATTGTTGCAGGATAGTGTCAATACCACGACGATACAACATGTCACCGATGATAATATAGGAACGCTAATGGTGACGAATACATCGACATTATTCACGAGAAATATCCGGCTGAAAATGTTGGGTCTGGAGATAAATAAGGATATCTCCATACCAAGGATCGGATGTGTTGATGAGGAATAAAGTTTCATCTGGGAGAGAATATCTAGGCTCAGTATCTTCATCAGCATGGGGAAGTTCGCAGATAAGCTCCACAAACACCAAGGATTTTTTAGCTTTGGACTTAGCAAACTTGAGATCGAATTCCTGAAGGATGATGACCCATTTGGAATATTTCCCCCCAATAAATTGATGTGTCAAAATGTTATACATGGGGTTAGAGTCCGTGATAACTGTGGTGGTGCGTAGAAAAATGTAATGACGAAATCTCTAGACAACGATGACGACATCCAAAGCCAACTTTTCAACATGTATATATCGGAGCTCTGGACTAGATAGACTTTTTCTCAAATAATAGATTACGTGTTCTTCACCGTTAGGGTCCTCTTGAACTAGAACCATAGAAATAGTGGAAGTAGAGGCTACTAAGTAAATGATATAGTCCTTCGTATAATTCAAAGGATGTAATAGAGGTGCGTTGGTCAATTCATGCTTAAGAGCAACAAAATATCATTGAGCAGTGTCATCCCATATGAAAGGAGTGTATTTATGCAATAATCACATAAATCCTTTGGTAATCTCAACATAGTTACAAATGAAACGGTGAAGAATTTTTCTTTCCCCTGCAAACTTTGGAGTTGTGTCAAATTATTAGGTGGAGGTAAAGCAAGGATAGCCTTAATTTTTAAGGGATCCACCTGAATCCCATCCTTGGAACAATGAAGCCAAGGAGTCTACCTGATTTGACAACAAAGATACACTTATGTGGGTTCAAACGAATATGGTAGAACTGACATCGAAGAAAAATAACCCATATATGACCAAAATGGTCTAATGGATTGGATGAATGGGTAGGTAAATCGTTGAGGTAAGGTTCTGCAATATGGTTGATATCATGGAAAGGATATCACATGGCCCGCTAGAATGTAGCACCAACATTTTTAAGGCCAAACTGTAGTTTCCGATAGGAGAAAGTTCCCCACGGGCAGATGAAGTTTGTCTTATGTTGATCAACAAGTAAAATGTCAATCTGGTTTTACCCTGAGAAATGATCCATGAAAATGAAAATCACACTACCTGCGCAATTATCAATGATCTAGTCAATGGAGGGAGTAGGGTAATTGTCTTTCAGAAAATCCTTATTGAGGTCCCGATAATACATGCATACATGAATGGTCCCTTGCTTCTTAGTTACCGAAACAATATTTGAAACCCATTCCGTCAAAGGGACAGGATAGATGAAGCCATATTTAAACAATTTCTCAACTTCTGCCTTGATAGCCACGGTCTTCTTAGGATGGACTAGGCAGAGTTTCTGTCGAACAGGTTTTACACCTGGGTAAGTTTTAATCTCATGCACAACGATCGAAGGATCGATCGCTGGAATTTCTTTGTAGCTCCAATCAAATACATCATGGAATTATTTAAATAAATCGGTATAAGAAACCACTTCCTCGGGCAAAAAATTAGCACCGAGATTAATATTTTCCATGACACCTTCCTTGATTGAAATGTCAATAACAACTGTAGAGGTAATGTTTCCTAAATTCCCCTCATAAATAATATCTTGTCTAAGTATGGGTGATTTTTGAAAGTCAACAACATCGAAGGGGAATATAGAGTGTATATATTCCTGTATTTCTTCAAGAGGTGGAAGAAAAGAGGATCAATGATGGTTATCATCCCAAGGTACATCGTCAATGCTAAGAATTTCCATAATAGATTCGTCGGACAAAAATATTTGAGAAATGCACTCAGACGAAGACATCAATTAATTCAACGAAGATGACATCGAGTATGTGTCAGGTGCCAAGAGATGTTGGTCATCTGAGGGAGGAGAGTCTGATAGAAAGGTAACGTATGAAGCCTCGACTGGACTAAATGGCATGGTGTCACCTAGTGCATCGATCTCTTGAGGACTAGGTACAATCCAAGGATCAGATGATTCCAAATACTGATAAGTTGTAGTTGAAATCATATTGACTGTGGAAATATGATGTGTGGTAGAAGGGAGTGGTGTAGGGAAGGTACCCATAAGGGTGGAATATTTTAACAATCCTACACAAACACTTTAATACGTGATCTTGTGATCTCCCAAAAAAGGAATTTTGTTCGTAGAGGGAGCGTGGGCATTGGGTGTACACACATCTAACTAATTGATAGTGACAATGTTTCCCTGATATGGAAATTGTACACATCGAAACATCGACGAAGCGATCGAATTCATAGCATAAAACCAACTTATTACTAGTAATAAGTTGTAATCAAGGGGAGCATCGACCACCTCGATGTCAACAAAGATGGTTTTTCCACCCAACTGGACGGAAAACGACTCTAAAATTCTGTGAGGATGAAAACGTTGCCCATCGAATGCACGCAACATTGTTGGGTATTTGTTAAGTGTGGGTGATTTTAAGCCTTTCCAACAAGCTAAAGACATGACACAAGTAGAGGCTCCCTCATCCAATATAATGCAGTGAATTTGTTGATTGTGAATAACAACATCAATTTGAAAAGAAATTTGGTGAGAGAGTCAAGACTTAAAATTGTCCAGGTTAAACTAAATACTATTGGATGAATCAGGATCAAAAGTTTCAATAACAGCCAAGAGAATTCTACGTTGACTTGGGTAGTGTTGTGGAACTTCCAACACAGACATAGTACATGGTGCTTGAGCCTAATCTTCAACAATGTTGTAGTTTTGGGTGGCATGTGAACTAGGACTAAACGTAGATTTACGGATAGTGGTCTTGGGAGGGCATAAAATAGAGTCGAATGTAGGTTTTTCTATATGAAGTGATACATATGGAGGAATAACAGATGGAGGACTAACAGAGGATGGTGATGGATCCAGTAAAGTACCATTAGTGATCTTTCCTTTGTCTAGTTTAGCTGGCGTGTCGTAGGTCGTAGACCAAGTGATTAAATCAATCTCGTTAAACATATAAATATGGGCACTTGTCGAGGTTTCATCATGAGAAGGGTGGCTGGAACTACCCCCTGGAGAGGGGGTTTGAGTAACCATATATTGTTGTTGAGGAAAAGGCCGAGTAAGCATGACGGGTTCGAAATTCCCCTTAAAAAAAATTTCTTCTTCATCGTGATGTGGACTGTCTTGAGTGGAGTGATCATCATCATAAATAAGACATGGGAATTTGGCTTTCGCTGTGGTTGTTTTTCGGTAGTAGGTGATGGGTTTTGAGCTTTGGGTTGTTCATTGTTATTATTCTTCTTGGGTTTGATCTTTGTCTTCTTCTTACATATGGATTGTTGTGAAGGGGGAGAGTGAACTTCATTCACCTCATAGATTTTTGTTTGGGGTGAGGTAGAGGAGAGTGAGGTCAAATTGGGAGTGGGTGCCGAAGCAGATCGATTTTCTGTTCCAGTCGACTGGGAAGCAGATTGGGTTTTGATGGAGCCGATAACTCCATCCACATGTGACGTGGATGACGGTTTAGATGGATAGATAGTTTGATGGGTAGCATTTGGGATCAATTCATATAAAGTACCTGATTGTGAATAGACCAAATCTAATTACTAAGCTCGAGTAATGGCCTCTTCCTTGGTGACTACACCACCCATGGTGACATCACGAGAAATCGGGGGTAACAGTGACTTAGTAAACCATTCTGCCAATAACTAGTCAGGAATGATTTCTTTGATCAACCTTCTTTGTTATCTCCATTCGTGAATATGATCAGACATATGCACAGAGTTGGTCTGCTGAAGGGAGGTTAAAAGTTTAGTATCCATCTCGTAATGAATGGGTAGTTGAAAGTGTGTGAGAAAAGACATAGCAAGGGAGTTGAAATATTGGAACAAACCACGTGGAAGTTCAATATACCACTTGGCTACTGATCCCGTAAGTGTTCACTGAAAAATACGTAAACATATAGAATCGTCCATTAAGGAGTTTGATGAACACCATAACTGAAAATTCATCACATGATTGTTCGAGTCTTCTCTAGGTTTACCATCAAATTTTGTAAAATTCGAAGGTAATTTAGCAGGGATCACTGGCCAAAAGGGATAATGCAATATAAGATCATTTTTCAACTGAGACAAGTCTAGGAGATCCAAAGTCACGAGAAACGACAGTTGTCGGTTAACCTAAGGGTGACACTGGTGTGGCATAGGGACACCAGTAGGGTCGTAAACTAGGTTAGGTGGTAATTTTATCTAGTAGGTCGTCCTACATACTATTGTTGTTGACCATAATAAATAGTTTTAAATGATGGTTGAGAAACATGTGGAAATGGAGGATAACCTGATGGGTTCGAAGGATTATAAGTCATTTGATGGGTTTTCCCATAAGGGGGATAAATATTTTTTCCATAAGGAGGATAAGGTTGTTGTTGTCCTTGAGGATGTTTCCCCCTAGGGAATAGCAGATTTCCCAGAAAAGCAATGTGCCGAGGATTTTGTGTCACATTTTGTCCATACAATAGGTTAGGGACTCCAATCTGAGATTGCCCCCCAAGATAATATTGTGTCCCCATTTGAGTTTGAATTGCAATACTTGTAATGAAGACAATAGGTCATCATTGTAATTAGTAATTTTGATGTGTAACAAAAATTTGAGGAGATATAGCATTAACTTATACTAGTAGAAGTGAAAGTATAGCACATAGTCGTGCAAAGACTTATCCAACCCAAGTGAAGGGTTGATTAAAATTTTTCGCAAGGAGGAAAAAAATTTATAAGTTGTCAAATAACTAGAGGTTATCCTGAAGGCTGCAAGGAGTGAGTGCAGGATTCCCTAGAATCCTTGAGTTGCAGAAAGAATCAAGCTCAGGAAGGATAGAGACCGAAGGAAGAATGAGGGTTGAAGTCATCTTATGGAATCAATATCAGGAGGAAAGACGCCAAGGCACATTGAGAACCTGAAGGATGGTAGAGATCCCTAGAGAGAAGTGGTGATAACAACCATGGGTCGTTGGATCTAGTAAATCTGCAAGAAGGATAAGGGTTGAGAGTCATTCAACACTAGAAAGCTCAGGAGAGATAGTGAGTCGTCGATCTGAGGAAGAGATCTAACTGATGATTCATTTTGTTGGGAAGGAGAGTTTGGGAATCGAGAGTTGGGAGAAGAGAAGGGAGCGTCATTTAAAGTTCTGAGACCCAAAGTCTTGATTCACGAGGAAAGGATCTGGAGCGTCATATTTTGGGGGGTCATGGACCGTTGATCTGAAATAACGGAGTTCAGAGTTTGGACTTATAAGAAAGGGAGGTGAAATAACTTCGAAGGACATGAGGCATAAAATATAGAAACTCCTTTTAGTTAGGCCTGTGGTCACAATCCCTTGGTCATGAGTAGGGGGACTTTACACCCAGTGCTTGTTCGCACGGGTGAAGTTCCACATAAAGGGCCTCTAGATTTTCATTGTGAGGGTTCTTGCAAGGAACCAAAGAGCTGCTTCATCTTGGGAATATTGAATATCCATTGACCGGGAGGTCAATATACCCTGCTGAGGTAAGGGAACTGCGTCAGGTTGTATCACAACTTACAACTATTGTTTTTTGTAGGCAAGAGAAGACATAGGAGAGTTTCAATTTGAATTCTGCATGGAAATATTGAAACAATGTCGCCAAGGAGACATTCAGAGAGAACTATGCCCGATCTATCCATGGAAAGGGAAATTAGAGAACTTTGTGCTTGATTATATTCTATGGAGACAACACAAATATGAACACCCAATACTGGAGATATTAGTGAGGCTGAAAGCGAGGAAGAAGAAGGAGAAGAAGAATCTATAGCTGAAGATGTTGCAGAGGAACATTTTCTAAAAGTTGTTGCAAGGATGGGTCCCAGAGAAAAAATGGACATCCCAATGTATGAAGGAAAATTGGACGTTGAGGAGTTGATAGATTGGCTTAGAGCTCTAGATAAGTACTTCAACTATGAAGACATTGAAGAATAAAAGAAGGTTAAGCACGTTGTCACTAGGATGAAAGAACATGCAACACTGTGGTGGGATGAACTACATGCTAACAGGCATTGTAAAGGAAAAATAATAATTAAAAGATGGGATAGAATGGTAGCGAAGATGAAAGCCAAATTCATACCTAGAGATTATCAAATCAATTTGTTTCGATGAATGCAAAATTTGAGATAGAAAGGGATGATAGTGAAGGAGTATACAAAGGAGTTTTACAGGTTGAACATCAGAGATGATCATCATTAGATTGATGATGAAGAGGTCTCCAGATATATGAATGGCCTAAAATACTAGATTCAGGATGAGATGAGCATGATGAAAATAAAGAATGTGGAAGATGCTTATCAGGTTTCTCTGAAGGCTGAAGATAAATTGGACTAAAAGAAAAGTTAGAGGGGCAGAGGTAGAATTTGAAGCAGAGGAAAATCAGTTGCCCCGTATAGTGTACATAAACCCAAGGATGAAGAAAATAAGCCTTATAACCACCCAAAAAAAGGAGGAAGTTCACAAGGAAGACAATATGCCAATAGGAACACTTTTCCTCAAGCAAGAGCAAGAGGAAGAGGTAGAGGAGGTGAAGTAAAATGTTTTTATTGTGGAAATATTGGACACAAATCTTGGGAATGCCCCAAGAGAAATAAAGAAGGCGAAGCTCAAATTTCAGAGGCACAAAGGAGAAATGTTGAGGCAGAGGATGTAGAAGGTGGAATATCCTTAATGATGAGGAAAATTCTCTTGAAGCCAGAGAAGGAAGTGGAAAATCCAGTCCATAGGAATTGTTTGTTTAGGACTGCTTGCAAAACCAAAGATAGAGTATGCAAGGTTATAGTTGACAGTGGAAGCATGAATAATTTAGTATCCACAAAAATGGAGAAGAAGCTGGAATTGGAGACAGTTGCACATCCAAGCCCGTATAAAGTTTCATGGTTGCAAAAATGACATCACGTAACAGTCACTAAAAAATGTTTAGTTGAATTTAATATAGGGGGTTATAAAGATGATATTTTATGTGATGTAATTCCCATGGATGTCTGTCATCTTTTGTTGGGGAGGCCTTGGAAATATCACATAAATGTTATTCATGATGAAAGAAAGAACACTTACACTTTGGAAAGGAATGGTAGGACCCATATGTTGCTACCAATTCAATACAAGAATGTGAAAGGAGAAACAAGCAATATTATAATTCTCATGAGTGGAAAGGAAATTTTGGATGAAGTCAAAAAAGAGAAGGAAATGCAACTTTTTGTGGTGAGAAAACCTAGAGTCATCTTGACTAGTACTTCAATAGATGATCTACCTAGGAAAATTTAGGAACTGCTAGATAATTTCGTTGATATAGTGGTGAAATATTTTCCTTGCTCATTTCCATCCATCAGGAGTATAAGACATCACATTGATCTTATACTAAGAGTGAGTTTACCAAAAAAAAGTAGCATAAAGATTGATTCCATAGGAGAATGAAGAGGTTAAGAAGCAAGTCCAAGATTTGATGGACAAAGGGTTGATTAGAGAAAGATTCAGTCCATGTGTTGTACCAATAGTGTTAAGTACGAAGAAGGATGGTAGATGGAGAATGTGTACATACTAGAGGGCTATAAACAAAATCACCATTAGGTACAGATTCCCTTTACCGAGGATGGTTGACTTGATGGATTGCTTGAGTGGAGAAAGTTTTTTTTCAAAAATTGATTTAAAGAGTGGATATCACCATATTCGGATGAGGGAAGGTGATGACTAGAATACAACATTCAAGGCGAATGAAGGGTTGTATGCATGTCTTGTCATGCCATTTGGATTTACAAATGTGCCAATCACTTTCATGAGATTGATGAATGAAGTCTTGAAAGATTTCATTGGGAAGTTTTTAATTGTGTATCTTGATGATATAATAATCTTCAGTAAGACCGAGGAAGAACATTTGAAGCATTTAACTTCTTTGATGAGAAGATTGTAGCAAGCGAAGTTGTTGATAAATCTGTAGAAGTCGTCTTTCATGAAGACAAAACTCATTTATTTGGGGTTTGTGATCTCTTCAAATGAATTGAAGATGGATCCAGACAAGGTAAAAGAAATCAAATAATGGTCGTCGCCAAGGAATATCTTTGAAGATAGAAGCTTCCATGGATTATCCAGTTTTTACAGGAAGTTCATTAGAAATTTTAGTGGAATTTGTGCACCAATGATGGACATAGTCAATAAGAGACATAAATATTTTCATTGGATGGAAGTAGCAGAGAAAAGTTTCAAGTTGTTGAAGGAGAAGATAACTAAACAACTAGTTATGGTTCTACTAGACTTCAACAAAACATTTCAAGTCAGATGTGATGCAAGTGGATTTGTGATTGGGGTAGTCTTGAGTCAGGAAAATAGACCAGTTTCATATTTCAGGGAGAAACTAAACGAGGCTGAGAAAGGTTACTCACGTATGATAAAGAGTTTTATGTAGTAATTCAAGCCTTGAATAAATGGAGGAAATACGTTGTTCCAAAAGAGTTATTTTCGTATAGAGACAACCTGGCCTTACAGTTTATAACTAGACAGGAAAAGATGAACCAAAAACATGCAAAATGGATTGAGTTTATGCAAAAATTTACTTTTGTTATAAAGAACATTTTTGAAAATGCTAACAAGGTTGTTGATGCATTGAGCAGGAGATGTTTGATTTTGAACGAGTTTCGAGTGAAGAGCTTAGGTTTTGACAACCTTAAGGAAATGTACAGGGATGATTCATATTTTAAAAATGCTTATCAAGCATGTGAGAATCATGTTCTGAGAAACATAAACCAATGGAATGAATAATTGATTCAGGATGGACTGTTGTTCAGAGGAAATCAATTGTGTATCCCGAAGAGTTCCATGAGAGAGAACCTTTTCAAGGAAAAGCATAGTAGAGGATTGGCTGGACATTTTGGCCACAATAAAACATTCGCGCAACTGAACATTTCATATTATTGGCCAGGAATGAGGACATATGTCCAGAAATTTGTGAACCAATGTAGAATCTTCCAACACACAAAGGGGAAAAGACAAAATATTGGGTTTTATCAACCATTTCCAATACCAGAGAGGCCGTGGGATGCGGTAAGCATGGATTTTGTGTTGGGACTGTTGAGAACACAGAGAGGATGTGATTCCACATTTGTGGCAGTTGATAGGTTTTCCAAAATGGCACATTTCATTCCATGTCAGAAAACCAGTGATGAAACACACATTGCAAATGTGTTTTTCAAAGAAATTGTTCGACTTCATGGGTTACCCAAGAGTATTGTTTCAGACAGAGATACCAAATTTGTTGGTAATTTTTGGAGGACACTATGGAAGAATTTAGGGACAAATTTATCCTTTAGCTCATCATATCACCCTCAAATGAATGGACAGACTGAGGTAGTAAATCAAAGTTTGGGAAATTGATTGAGGAGTTTGGTTGTTGAACATCATATTCAGTGGGATCAAATTCTGTTGGAAGAAGAATTTGCATATAATGACTCACCTAATAGGAGTACAAGAAAGATCTCATTCCAAATATTGTATGGAATGCAACCAAGGGGAGTATCTGAGTTGTGAGACTTAGAGAGGAATGAGTTCAGGAGTGTTGGAGCGGAATATTTTGCAACAGAGATATAGAAGCTCCATAGTAAGATTAAAGAGTGGTTGTAGAGTTTTAACCAGGAATACAAGTGCAGAACAGATTAATACAGGAGAGAGATTAAATTTGAAGTGGGAGATTTAGTCTTAGCACACCTTAGAAAAGAAAGGTTCCCAAGGGGAACATATAACAACCTGAAGATGAAGAAGATAGGACCGTGTAAAATTTTAAGTAAGTTTGAGGCAAATGCTTATGAGATATAATTTCCAGATGATGTGGACATATCACCCATATTCAACGTAGCATATATGTATCCTTATAGAGTAGATGAAGTAGGAGGAGTAGAGAGTCAGAAGGAAATACATTGGGTCAAATAGATGCATGTAACTCAAAAGATGTAGATGGAAAATATCATTGATCAGAGAGTTAAGAAGAAGACCTGAAGGAAGATATATTTTGAATACTTGGTAAAGTGGAAAGGACATCCAATTGAGAATTCTAGTTGGGAAAGTGAAGCAGATAATCAGAAACATGGAGAGTCGGTTTAGGATCTCATGGATAGGAGTCCATGAATTTTTTTCAGCCAGAGGAGCATGATGCAGGAGCATCACCAGCAAAAAGCGAGTGGAGGACAACTGGATATACACCAACTCACATTTATTAAGTATTTTGAATTTCAAAGGGTTGTGCATTAATGTAATATCTAGAAAGATATATTTTCTTTAATGTTTTTGGTTAATTGTAATATAGATCTAGGGTGTTTCTCATATCTTTCTGTTGTGGACATTTATTGTAATAAATGATAACTAGTTGTTAGTCTTTAATTCAATAAGATAGCTTAAGGTTGTAGAGGGGGTAACTCAAGAAGACTCCCTCGTAGATGTAATATCATTTTTATCATTGTAATGATAGAGAGTAAGAGAATAGAAGTATGAGCATAGATTTGTTGTTGTTCTTGTATGCATATATTGAATGATACATTTACAATTTGTTTTATAGTCTCTGTGATGCATTTGTTTCAATGCCACATGTACGAGATTTGATGTTGAATGTATGAAGTCTATGAGGAGAGTATAATTTTCAATTGTTTATCTTCCTGAGAATTCCTACAAGGAGTGCAATGAAAGTCCAGAAGGAGTGCGTTGACAGATTTTGAGTTTATCTCACAAAGATCAAGAGAGATATTGTTAACTTATACCAGTAGAAGTGCAAGTATAGCACAGAGTTGTGTAAGGTGTGCGCAGGCTGAGGAGAGTCTTAGAATTATCTAAGCCAAGTGAAGGGTTGAAGAACTTTCATCGCAAGGAGGAACACAATTTATAAGTTCTCATATAACCATAGGTTATCATGAAGGCTGCAAGGAGGGCGTGCAGGATTCCTTAGAATCCTTGAGTTTCAGAAAGAATCAAGCTCAAGAAGGATAGAGCTCAAAGGAAGGACGAGGGTTGAAGTCATCTTGTGGAATCAAGATCGGGAGGAAATACGCCAAGTTATTTGGAAAGGCACATTGAGAACCTGAAGGACGAAAGACATCCCTGGAGAGAAGTGGTGATAACAGTCGTGGGCCGTTGGATCGAGTAAATCTACAAGAAGGATAAGGGCAGAGAGTCATTCAACAATAGAAATCTCAATAGAGATAGTGAGTCGTCGATCTAAGGATGAGATCTGATTGATGATTCCTTTCATTAGGGAGGAGAGTTCGGGAATCGAGAGTCAAGAGAAGAGAAGGGCGTATCGTCTAAAGTTTCAAGACGTGAAGTCCCGATTCGCGAAGAAAGGATCTGGAGCATTGGATTTCGGGAGTCGTAGACCGTCGATATGACATAGTAGAGTTAGGATTTTGGACTTCGGAGAAAGGGAGTTGAACTAAATTTTGAGGACACGAGGCATGAAGTCACGAAATGCCTTTTGGTTAGGCATGTGGTCACAAGCCAGTGGTCACGAGTAAGAGGAATTTACGCTCAGTGCTTGTTTGCGCAAGTGAAGTTCCGCAAAAAGGACCTGTGGATTTTCATTGTGAGGGTTCCTGTATAGAACTAAAGAGTTACTTCAGCTCAAGAATATTGAATATCCATTGCAGACCCTGCTGATGTAGGGGCACTGTGTCACCAAGTGTCAAGCCCAAGTGTTTCAATAATCCCAATCACTTTTATTATTTTCATTAATAAAATATTAGGCTTATAACTCATGGAACTCATCTCCAAACATATAACCAAGAGTCAAACATACATCCTAGTCATCACTTAAGCCAGAAAGTCCAAGTGTTAAGGCACCAAGAGGAGAACCCACAAGGAGCCAACACATTGCACTATGCGTCCGGATAGGATGGACTTTAAAGGGACTCAAACAACATCATATGACCATCCATATCACACCCAGATTGACCACAGTTAGGTAGTGTGAGTATTCTAACTTACCCAATGTTTAATCAAAAACTAATGTTTCTTGGTGATCGTTCCAAACGCCAGGATCCATTCCGGGATTTTTTTCCACCAGGTGAATTCATTTGTAATTCCTCGTCTTTGGCCAAACACCTGAAGTTAGGGTTCCTCATGCTCTCAAATCTTGATTCTGACTTGGTCATTTTTTTAGGGGCGAACTTCCTCTTAGTGAATATTTGTCACAGGTGTTGCATATCTTTGTTTTTTCCACGATGGTTATGGTACCTTTTCATATCAACACTTAAGTAACTCAATTTACAACCCTAATTTGATAACGTGTAAGAAGATTCTTGAGAATCTAAAGGAAACCTCAATGACATGTTTCTAACCAAGTTTTTGATCCCTTCTTTAGTTAATATAACATAATGAGGATCAGTTCCATAGGGATCAGGAAAGGGGATCATCCATGGGAAGAGCTTATCCCAAATGCTCTTACCCTAATTTTCAAGAAACCTTCGTTCTAGGAGATTCTAATTGTCATTCCTACGGTTTGTAAGTTTTTGAGGAAGGTGGTCATCTAGCTAGATTTCTGGTAGGAGATTCATATTGAATATTGGTGTTGTTGTTGCAAACCAGATAACATGGATAGAATGGTTTGTATGCTCATCTCTAAGAGTCAAGGCTCGATGCGCAAATTAGAGGTGTTTAGATTGAGAAACAACTTGATCTTCACCTTCATTTCTAGACATGCCTACTATATTCAAATTCTACGCATAGTTATGAGTGATGAAAACTTGAATATTATGTCACACAAAATATAAATGCAAGCAAGGAAAAGGAAACAGGTTACTTTCCCTGCATGTCATTCTACAAATTTTAATGAAGGGGATTCAAAGGCAGATATTTTACAGTCCTGTTGTTGCTTCATGTTAGAAGGTCACCGTCTCCAAATTGGTTGGATAATGGTTTATGTACATAGTTTTATATATCATATGGTTGGGCTTTATCGAAACAAATTGTATCCATATCAGGTGTTTTTTCTGCATGACAGAACTATGTATAATGATGGGATAACTAACAAAATTGAAATTGGAATGAAATTTCTTTGGAACTTCATACTCAAGTGGGTTGAACGAAATCAATCTTGTGAGCGATTAGTTAGAAAAGAGATAGTTGTTGAAAGTGGAAACACTTTGGAGAAATTTGAAAATAATTTTGGCAATTGCTTTGCTCCTAATGTTTTCCATTTTCTTCATATTCTCCGAAACATGAAAATATTTTTGTTGATATTGTTGAAACCATGCCAATAGTTCTGATGGAACAAATATTAAGTCAGATTGATATTCTTCATATGATCATAGAGAAAATATTTCAGAAAGTAGATTTCACAAGCGTGGAAGTATAAGGGACAAGGAGTAGATCGAGGGTTTGGATAAGGTTCTCATTAAGAAAATTGTTAAATATAATGTAACCTCAACAGTCTGACTGTACACTGCCAGCTGTCCTGGCCAGCTGTACCTTCTATTTTTGTCTTGATTGAGCCTATTTAGCTCAGCCATTTCCCTTTGCATTGTAACTTCTATTCTTCATACATTCCAATATATTGTTCTATTCTTTCTCTCTGCATTTCTTGCTTCAGAATTTATCATGGTATCAGAGCTTCAGCAGTAAGCCTCTTCACATAGTCTGGAGAGAAACATGATCCTCACAGTGCAGAGCTTCATGGATCTTGAGAGCACGCGACATAGTCTCTTTCACAAGGTTTGGAGAGCCGTCCGTCATACTCTTGAAAGATCCTCGCAGGAAACTTCCACGAGGAAGAAGACCATATTACGTTCAAAAGATCAACATAGGAAGCTTGCAGAGGTTGCAGAGCATACTACGCTTGAAATAACAAGGAATCAAAGACTGAGAAAGAAGAAACTTTAAAGATGCTTGCACATTTTTCAAGAATCGTCAAAGATTGATGAAGAAGAGCTGCAGAACGGAAGAATGTTTAAAGAAATCAAAGAATTCATTCAAAATTGTTAAAGATTGCTGCAGATGGCAACATCGTTTAAATTTTTTTGAAATTCGCTCAAATCTGTCAAATATTGAAGCAATGAACAAAGAATCTGTGTATTTCTTTCAAATCTTTGAAAGATTCACAGATCTTTCTTCCACAGGAGAAAAGAACGCGTCTCAGTTTCAAATAACAACTGTCATGGCCGTAAGATTCATCTTGAGAACGGATCCGAAGTGGGAAACCATTTCAGAAGGGACGAGGAGAGCACGGAAAAGGCGAAAGAGTTTTAGTCATTAGATCTTGTGTAGAGGCCTGACAGCCATTGGATCCGCAAGAAAGTGCACGAGGTTTAATCCTCTACAGCGCCAAGGAATTTTTTGACCTGTGAAGTCTCGACATCATCTGAACCATCCATCAAGAGACACGTGGCGAGATCAAAACACTTCGCTGACTCACAAGGTGTAAAGGTCAGAAAATTGTCATGAGAATTCGTGAATCGTGAAATTTCGAGTCATTCTGGACCATTGGATTGCGAAAGATCCTGAGCCTTCAATCTTATCCCATCACAAAATCGGTAATCGAGATTTGGATGTGCAAATGAAATTTCACTCTAAAAACTCCAGTACGCAATATCGCAAAATCCCGAGAGGACTTGTGAGTTGTCCATCTTAGAGGACAGGTGGCATCAGATCTAAGTGCCATCAAATCATCATTTCGGAGTTCACAGTTTTGAAAGACCATCACAACAAGAGTTCTAAACTTGCAAAATCGTGATTCATGAAATAGCGATAATATCACAGCCGTCCATTTGATCGGACACATGGCAGACATCAAGGAAATTGTCGGCGTTTCGGCATTCGGGGTTTAAAGTTGACAGAGAAGTTGTTTCAACGGAGCATCGCAAGTTGCGATATCCCGAGGTTGAATCAGGACCGTCCATATTGAGGGGATGCGTGGCGTAAATCCAAGGACTCGAAAAAGTCCCGAAAGAGGAGAGTGCATCGGCACATCGAGATTCGACAAATCGCGAATCCTGAGGACAAGCAGCACGAGAATTTCGGAACTCCGAAGTCCAAAATATCGAAAGGAGGAAAGCTCTGTTTTGGGGCCCAGCTGACATCATCTCATCAAAACGAGGGATTTGGAATCTCCACGGGGAAACCCCCAAATCAGATTTGAGCCGTCCATATGTTGGGACACGTGGCAGAGATCAAAGGAATTGGGAAATTTCCTGAAAGGAAAGCGCCATCGGTAAATGAGAGATCGGGGAATCGAGGAGTCAGAAGAGCTCGTCATCAGGGTTCACGAAGTTCTGATTCACGATATCCAGATAAGATCTAGATCGTTAGATCACAGGAAGATCTGGACCGTTAAATCGTCTAAAAGAAAATTTCACATTTCGGCAATTTGAAAGGAAAAAAACCGAAAAAGCCCGTAGCACTTTAACATTAAGGCACGTGGTCACATTGCACGGTGACTAAGGCCAATTCAAGACCGATAAGCTCTTTTCGGCCATCGACAAATCGACATTTCGAGGATCGGAGATAAATACAAAATTTCCCTCTATTTCTTTTGCAATTTTTTTTATGGCATCATCTAGCAATTTAGGACCATCTCAGGGTCCGATTCTTCTTGGAAAGAATTACGAGTTTTGGTCTCTTCGGATGAGATCATTCTTGCAAGCACAAGAGTGCTGGGAACCAGTGGATCTTGGATATGTGGAACCAGATCTAGCATCCCTTTCTTCCATGACAAATCCACAACGAATTGCTCAGGCAACACCGAGGAACAAAGAAAATAAAGCCAAATTTTGGATTCAAAATTCTGTGGATGACTCTATTTTTTCAAAAATCACAGGCACTATTACTTCAAAATAGGCCTTGGACATCCTTAAATCTTCCTCCCAAGGAAATGACAGGGTCAAAATAGTTAAACTGCAAACCTTGTGGATGCAATTCGAGACTCTAAGGATGACAGAGTCGGAAAATATGGATCAGTTCATGACTAGAGTCATGGGCATTGTGAACCAAATTAGATTGATTGGTGAAACCATCACTGATCAATGAATTATTGAGAAAATTATAAGAAGTTTACCAAAGAAATTTGAAATGGTTGTAACAACAATCCTTGAATCCAAGGATCTATCAAGTTTTTCAATAGATGAACTAATTGGTTCTCTGGTGACACATGAAACCAGACTGCATCTCACAGATGAGTCAATCTCCAATGCTTTCAGAACTCAATTCTCCTTCAGCAGAGGTCACGAAGGAAGAGGGAGAAACCAAAGTAACCCTCACTCTAGTGGAGGCAATAGACAACAGTATCAGAATCAAAATTTCCAAGGTCAAAGACATCAACAACAGAATCAACATCAAAATTTCCAGCCTCAAAGATGCAGAAGGAGAATATCAAATGACAAAACAAGCATACAATGCTATTACTGCAAAAATTATGGACACTATGAATCTAAATGCAGGAAGAAGCAAGCAGATCAACTCTCAGGTAGAGAACATGTGTCAAATCACACGGGAGAAAACTCAAGAGGTATGTTTCTTTTGTGCCACAAGACTGAAAAACAACCTAAAGATCTCTGGTTGCTGGACAGTGGATGCAACAATCACATGATAGGTAACAAAGATTTACTTTCATGCATTGATTCTTCAATATCATCTGATATTACACTTGGAAATGATTACTTAGTCAAAGTTCAAGGAAAAGGAACTGTTTCTATTCTTACTAAACATAATGTCAAGAAAGACATATACAATGTCTATCATGTTCCATATTTAAAACATAATTTGCTAAGTGTAGGACAACTCATTGAACATGGCTATAAAGTACTTTTTGAGGGAACATCTTGTAAGATATATGATAAAATCCCAAGTAGAAAATTGATTTTTGAAATCCATATGACTCCAAATAGGATGTTTCCCCTTACCCTCAAAACTGCAAATCCCATTCAACCATATTCACAGAGTGCATCTACCCTGAATGAAACTATGGTTTGGCATACAAGATTTGGACATCTACCATTTCAGAGTCTAAGTCTTCTTCAGAAGAACTCCATGGTCAAAGGACTTCCTATCTTTAAAGAGAAAATTCCCCCATGTGAGTCTTGCATACTTTGAAAACATAAGAGAACTAGTTTTCCACAGTCTTCCAATCAAGCCAAACAACATCTTGAACTTGTTCACACTGACCTATGTGGGCCAATGCAAACAGATTCAATAGGTGGTAGCTTTTACTTTCTAACATTTATTGATGATTTCAGCAGAAAAATATGGATGTATTTTCTCATACACAAGTCTGAAACATTTGCAAAATTCAAAGAATTCAAGGCAGAAGATGAAAAAAAGAGTGGCAAATATATCAAAGCACTAAGGTCAGATGGAGGAGGAGAATAAAACTCCAGATAATTTGCAAATTTCTGCAAATCACAAGGCATTATTATGCAAACAACAACCAGGTATACTCCACAATAGAATGGAGTGGTTGAACGGAAAAATCAGACAATAATGAATATGGCAAGAACATTTCTTAAAGAGAAACACTTGTCAAATACTTTCTGGGCTGAAGCAGTAGCATGATCAGTTTATCTCTTGAATAGATCACCTACCACAAGTCTAAATATGAAAGTTCCCCAAGAAGCATGGAGTGGGACAAAGCTCAATGTAGCGCATCTAAGGACATTTGGATGCATAGCCTGCGCTCACATACCTTCCGAATTAAGGAAGAAACTTGATGACAAGAGTGAGAAATGTATTTTCACTGGATATAGTGAAACATCTAAAGCTGCCAGGCTGTACAATCCAATCACCCAGAAACTAATTCTCAGCAGAGATGTAAGATTTCTGGAAAATCAATTTTGGAATGATTCAAAAAATCAGCAGATGGACAGTCAAAATCCAATGCTGCCAATTTCTGAAAGTGCAGAAAATTCAGAACAACAAGTACCTCAAACTATTCTTCCAAGATTGCAGGTACAAAAACAACCTGAAAAGTCTCAAGATAACTCAACTTCAAGCAAAGAATCATTCTCTAAACCACAAAATCAGAGAACTCGAAGTTTGAGAGAAATCCATCAGCAGTTGGATGACTTTGAACAACACAACCTTTTTTCTTTAATGTCATGTCAACCTACATCTTTTAAGGAAGTAGCTAAGGAGCCACATTGGGTTCAAGCCATGAACCAAGAAATTGACTCCATTGAAAAGAACAAGACATGGGATCTTGTTGATTTGCCAACTCATAAGAAGAGTATTGGTGTCAAGTGGGTTTACAAAATTAAACTCAATGAAAAAGGGTAGATTGAAAAGCATAAGGAAAGACTTGTTGCCAAAGGATTCTCACAACAACCAGGTACTGATTATGGTGAAAATTTTGCTCCAGTAGAAAGATTAGACACTGTAAGGACTCAATTGGCCATAACAATACAACAAAAATGGAAAGTATACCATATGGATGTCAAGTCAGCATTCCTGAATGGTTTCTTATAAGAAGAAGTTTATGTCGATCAACCACCTGGATTTGAACTCCAAGAGCACCCAGCCAAAGTATATCGGTTGAAGAAAGCCTTGTATGGCTTAAAGAAATCTCCAAGAGCTTGGTCCGTCAGAATTGACACTTATCTGATCAAAAGTGGTTTCAGCAGAAGACAAAATGAGCCAACTCTTTACACCAAAACAGATCAGCACGGTAAAATTTTGATTGTATTTTTATATGTTGATGACATGATCTATACATCAAATATTGAGTTAACAGATTTTAAACATGCCATGCAATCTGAGTTTGAGATGACAGATCTTGGCATAATGAAATATTTTTTAGGGATTGAGGTTCATCAATTAGCAAAAAGGAATTTTTGTCTATCAACAAAAGTATGCAGCAGACATCATCAAAAGATTTTGCATGGAAGGATGCAATCCAGCAGAAACCCCCATACCACTAGGCACAAAGTTGAGCAAGAATGATGAAGGTCCTATAGTGGACTCTACCCTGTACAAAATTTTAGTAGACAGTTTGTTGTATCTTACAACAACTAGGCCTGACATTATGTATGCATCCAACCTTGTTTCCAGATTCATGGAATCCCCCAAAGATTCGCACTGGAAAATGGCGAAACGAATTTTGAGATATGTAGCAGGAACACTAAATTTTGGCTTATGGTACACTAAATCTGATAGTAATCGACTCTCTGGTTACACAAAGAGTGATTTTGTAGGCAACCTAGATGACAGGAAAAGCACATATGGACATGTTTTTCAACTGGGCATGAACCTGATTTCATGGGCATCAAAGAAGCAGCTAATTGTATCAATATCTTTTGCAGAGGCAGAGTATGTAGCTGCTACCTCAGCTTCTTGTCAAGATGTGTGGCTAAGAAGAATATTGAAAGATATGTCACATACAGAAAATGATCCAACTCTTATATTCTTTGATAATACATCAGCAATTGCTTTATCCAAAAATCATGTGTTTCACAAGAAAATAAAACACATTGACACTCGATTTCATTTCATATGCGAGCTAGTCAATAATGGGGATATTGCACTACAATTCTGTGTTTCTCGAGATCAACTTCCTGATATCTTTACAAAGCCACTAGGAAAATTTCTTTTTGATTTTCAGAGACAACACTTAGGAATAATCAGTGCTGATGTTTGTAACTGTTGAGTCTAAGAGGGAGTGTTAAATATAATGTAACCTCAATAGTCTGACTGTAGACTGCCAGCTGTCTTGGCCAGCTGTACTTTCTATTTTTGTCTTTCTTGAGCCTATTTAGCTCAACTATTTCCCTTTGCATTGTAACTTCTATTCTTCATACATTCCAATATATTGTTCTATTCTTTCTCTCTGCATTTCTTGCTTCAAAATTGATCAAAAATGTCCAAGTTGGAAAAAGAAAAGTTGGCAGCTACAAAAAATACCAAGGAATTTGAAGCACATAAGATATTTCGAAGATCTTGTAAAGAGGACTCTGGTATACATGGTATAGATGAAATTTTGAGGAAGCCAACTCTTGCAATGAAAAACACAAGATATGTCAAGGGTGACATCGTTAATGAAGAGAAAAAGGAAGTAAAACTGACAATTTTTTTGGTTTGTGAACCAACTTTGGATATTTTTATCGAATTTTTGGGATGGTGCAAATATTACCCCTTCTATGTCATATAAATGGGCGATATAACTAAGGTATCTATGTATCAGTGGACATTCTTTCTAACAGGATCATCATGGCATTAGAGGAATATTTTTTTATGACCTGGAATATTTTGAGGAACAGAGGAATACTGACAATATATTGTTGGATTCAAATGGAAAAGAAAAGCTTGAAGGGATTTTAGTTGATATCCTATTTGTCACATTATTTTTGAGCAAGCTGAAAGAAAAGAACAACTATTTGCATGATTTTCCTTCTTGGGATCCTAAACTTTACTGGAGTCTTCTGTCCCTAAAGCATTCAGATGGTGATGTTCTCAAACTGGAACTCATACATATCTCAACATTCCAACTTACACGGTCCTGGTGGAAATATTTATTTTAATAGCGATGGAAGGGTTTGAAAGGATTTATTATTTTTTAATGTCGAGATATTAATAGATTAACACAATATGCACTCATCATAAGAATATATTTATTCTCCTTGCTAACATTTTGGTTCATCATTCTCATCAAATGGGTAAGGAAGATGAGCAGGTTCAAACTGTATAATAATGAGGTTCGATCGAGAGCACCTCATACATGTTTCAAGGAGCAAGGGAAATTATATGTTATTGTGTTTGATGGTGTAAATAGAATGGGGAAATTGAAAAATATCTTCAAAGTTGCATATTAATTGTTGTTCCCTGATCTTAGTATTATCTTAGCTGCCTGCAACACATTTCAAGATGAGGCTATTGAACAACTCTGCTCATATGCACTGTTTGATATAGAGCCTATTTTAAGGAATATATTCACTCTTAAATAAATTCAAAGAAAGCGGATTACCAAAATTTCAAATGCAAACTCGACATTTTTTGAAATGTAGTGTGAAAGCTTGCTTCAAATCCCAACCGTGTGGACAAGATTTATAGAACTAAATTTCTTATAACAAGTGGCATAGAATTAGGATGGTAGTCAAAGGAGGGGAGAGTAACAAAGTACTTGGAACCAGTGGAAATAATCGAATCATTTCTACATTTTCAGGCATATTTTTAGCAGTCAAATCCTAAAGGTGGCAGAGTAATTAGCAATATGACTCTAGATCACAAAGTTGAAGATATTTGACTTCATCTGTCCCAAATTTATTGAAAATAAATCCTAGATTTGTTTTATTCTTAGGCTATGGTTATGATTGTTCTCTTGGAGATAGGTATCCGATTGTTTATTTTACTTTGTTATTTATACTATGTTGGTGA
>ML777536.1:280543-295518 GCA_009831015.1 Picea engelmannii | reverse complement strand
TCTGTTCAATAAAAAACTATTTGGAGACCTCATTGTATTAAATCATGTTTTTTTTTTTTCCTATGTTATGTTTCTTATGTTCGCATTGATCCTTTTTCTTCTTTGTATTCATTCATTTAGATTGTAATAGATACAATTCAGTGCAACTTATGTTGTATCTAACTTCAAAGTGTTTATTTTTTCATAGTTTTCCCTTTCTTTTGCTATAAGAAAAACAAGATCTAGGTTCAGATATTTTTATTCAGTTTTATTCTTCTATTGGGCAGGGAATTAGATTTATCATCAATGGATACCTAAATACCTTCTCAGTTTTGTTCATCTACATCCTCTATCCATGATTACAATTTAAAGTATTTAGCATATGAAGTCATGCCTTTTTGTTTCTGATTTGTAATGGTTGAAAGGATCATTCAGACCTAGATCAAGAATCCTCAGAGAAGTTGATCAATCAATCATGATTCTCTTGAAAATATGCTAGGAATTTCTCTATCGCATCAAAGAGAATTATCTAGAGACAACATTTTTTGGTGTCATTGTTGGGAACAGTTTTAGAGGTTTCATATTCCTTGGGTTTACGACAAACATCATATCTCTTTATTGATGGTGAATAAGAAATAGGCATCAAACATCGGCTGCAATCTTTCACCTAGCGACTCCTTGTCTCGAAGAATCTAAATGATTCACTGGCGACTCCACTGGTTTCAATGTGTCAAGTTATTTTTTGTTTGGATCACGACAAGGTTTTCTCCTTTGGATTTTACATTTGTTTATGATTTTTCAAATGTGTTTCGTGATATTAAAGAATGGGGAGATATTCTTCCTAATTTTAGAGAGGATAAAGATGATAACCATTCTCAACATCTATTAGAGTTTCATCAATGCATGGATCAATTAGATATTGAAAATGAAGATGTCTTGATGAAGCTGTTCATGTTTACTCTAGCCGGAGATGCTCACAATTGGTACAAATCACTTCCTCATTCCAATATTTCATCCTTGAAATAATTTCATGATTCCTTTAAAAAATATTGCAAAAGAGTATATCCAACCCACCTCCTTTTTTATGACGATTGCACTATAAAGTTCACAAAACACATTTATGAAGAATCAGAGCATGATAGTGGTTGTGATCAAACACAAGGAGATTCCCTTGATGAATATGAAAATTCTGCAAAATGATTTTGGTGAGAATGAAGATGACAATTTTGCAAGTGGGAATGAAGAAATCATGGGAGACCAGAGAAAATACAAATAGATCAAAGCCAAATTTGTTGTACTAGTGAAAACAAGGAATATATGTTTTTAAATAGGGAAATATCTCAAGTGAATGATGATATAAATGTTCATTATTTTTTTCCAGAAGGTATAATCCCTTTTTATTTTGAACAAAGCTAGATCTCTAAATTTGATATTTCACAATCAATAGCATATCCTTTTTATGATGTGGATGAAAGAGATCCTTTTTCTGAATAATTTTATGAAGAGATATATGAATCCTTCTCTTCTTGTTTGGTCTTGAAAGAAGATCCCATTGATTCTATTCATGTTGATGATGTCATGGATTCTCTAAATGTTAATAAAGATAAGATTTGTTGCAACAATGAAGAAAAAAAGGATATTATTGCAGGATAAAATGGTGAAGTACCTATGGAATGTTTTGAAATGAATGCATCTAAAAGTTTGGAGGATCATGAAACTTCTTATGATTTATATTATTGTGAAGATACATTTGAAATCATTTGAGATGCATGTGCTATCCAAAATGAAGATCAACCAATCTTTGATATGTATCTAGAAGATAAAGAAGAAGAACTTTAAATATTCATATGAATTAAGCCATACAATAGTTCTCATTTGTTTGATAACTATGATGAAAGTGATCTTGAAGTTGATAAACAACAAATTATTTATTTTCCTTCAGAGGGTTTTGCTCAACAGGAAAATTTTCATTTGCATTGTGAAAGTAATCAACCTGTGTATGAAATTTATGAAGAATATTCTTGGATAGACAATGAAGGAGATAAGGAGGGGTTACTAGAGTAATTGATCTCTTTTGATTATTTGGGTAGGTTTTCATTGATGTCAACCCTTGAAGAAAGTTTGATAGTGAATTCTGGTAGTAGAAAGGTTTGGATAATGAAACCAATATTGTTTGATGTATAGTCGTATGTGTTTTAATATATTTTAATGTAATACTATTCTATATGGATAGTACATGTCATGCCATTTTCGGTGGTATGTGGAATGTCACATAACTCCTCACAGTTAGAGAGTTATGGCCATGTGAAGTTGGAGAACCCTCATGAGTCATCTAGAAGCCCAAAAGGTCAAAGTAGTCAAAGAGGTTGCAAATAAAAAATTATTTAAATAAGGATATTCTAGATAGATAATACATGTCATGTCATTTATGGTGGCATGTTTAATGTCACATACCTCCTCATGGTTAGAGAGTTATGGCCATGTGAATTTGGAGAACCCGCATGAGTCATATATAATCCCCAAAAGGTCAAAGTAAGCAAAGTGGTTGCAAAGAAGAAATTATTTAAATAATAAAGTGAAGTGATGAATGTACTATAAGTCAAAGTGGATAGAAAATAAATGATTTAAATAATAAATTTATTGGATAAATTACTAAGTGGACAAGTGGTTAGAAGTGGGTTAGACCTAAAATAAGGAAAGTGGTTTAAGATGGTTAGAAGGTAACCCCTTGAGGAAGCTACGTAAAAGTAAAAATAAGATGCAAGGGTCTCTCATTTTAATTACACTTGAGAATATTGAATATTTGTAAGTGGCTGAGGTAACCAAAGGATATATAAGGAGAATTTCAAAGGGAAGGTGAAGTAAAGACAACCAAAATTCAAGGGAGGATAAATTCTTTTGATGATGCTTTCTAAGGTATGTTATTTACAGGTCATCTCACCATTTTCGCAATAACATTTTTTCTAGAATGATTCAGATCAAGAAATTTGGAGGAAGTTGATAAAATGTATCCAAGTATTTGTAATAAAAATTTCATCTTGTGGGTTATTGCAGTTTTTGAGTTACACTCCATGTAAAATAAGGTTTGTGGCTAGTCCTGAAACTAGTCTAAAAAAAAGTGTTTCGGGTAAAAATGTCATAACTTCTTCGTAAAAGATCAATATTCAGTAAGACAAATTGTATTCATTATAGTACAGTGTGTAGTATTATTTGTACCATTTTTAGATGCATACAACAAATATTACATGTGGTGCATTCTCTACAAGTTCTCTCTCTAGAATAAGCCATAATTCAACAAGGTATGCCATTTTTTCTATAACTCATTTTTTGAGAGGTTACAAGCAGTGAAACATGGAGGAATCGCATAAAATACACCAAAGAACATTGTGTACTATATTTTGATCTTTATTCATTACAGGTCCATAGTTATGATTATTTTAAGTTAAGGTTGTTGACTAATCCAAAATTAGTCATGTGAGACTAAAGTAAAGATTGATGACAATGCTAGTATCTTGTTGTTAAAGTTAAGGAAGGTTTGCAGGTATGTGATCATATACACCAGGTCTATTATAGAGTTAGAAATCATATTTGGATGATGACATTGATGAGGGATTTTGGTTGAGGTACATGTTGGGTACATGGTTGAGACACATAGTTGATGAGTTGGCACATACATGAGTTGTATAATTGATGATGTTGGTACATATTGATGAGTCATAGTTTGTGCGTATTTGATGCATGATTGATACATATTTAGTGCATGGTTGATGTCGGCATTGATGGTACATGTTGGTGCATAGTTGATGCACTTATTTATGGTACATGTTGATTATAGATTGTTTGGTATAGTTTGTTACAGGTTGTTTGGTGCATGTTGATTGGTACAAGTTTACAACAATATATCTCACATTGATAGTGTGGCAATGGTTTCATCATTCTACTTATATTTCAGGGCAGTTGGACGGGGCAAGGACATGTGGTTGTAGCCACCTTCCAGTTGTAGTCGAAGAACATAGGGGGTTGTAGCCAAAGAATTGGGGAGTTGGATATCCCCTCAAGTTTAGCCTGAGAAACTAGGGGGTTGGAGCCTCCTTCCATTTGCAGATGGAAAAAAAAGGAAGTCGGTGCTTCTAATGAATGTAATTCTTAAATACATATAATAAAAAACAATATGTGTTTTTCTCCCGGTTTGGGTTTCTATGCAAAAACACTAGTGCACTGTGTATGTGTATGATTGATCATTTTTTCATTGTTTATTTATTCTAAAGCTATTGGATGATAAATATAATTTGATATAACACTTGCATTTCATGGTTAAAAATTATTAAATTTCTCTATTATTGATTCACCCCCGCTCTCAGTAATACAACAATTGGTATCAGAGCAGGTTCCTTTAGGAAACAATTTAACCACTGGAAGGAGATCATGGATTATTCTCAGAATGGAGTACCATTTTTAATGGTCATAATGGTTTAAAGTATGAGTTATGGAGTGGAAGGATGAAAGTATTTTTAAAGACACATGGGTATTATATTTAGGTATGATTAATTACAGGATATGATAGTTCAAAAATGGAAAAGACTGCAATGAAGAAGGAATTGAAGAAGAATAACAAAATAACAGTGGATTTCATTTGGGAAGGATTACCTAATCCAATAAGAGAAAAGGTTGGTAAATGTTCATCATCCAAAGAACTTTGGGATAAGTTACACAATATGTATTCCTCACCCATCGCAAATTAAGAAAATTCCAAATAAGATACAGGTAGAGATCAAGAAGAAATATGTTCACCATGTCAAATAGATTCAAACGATCAAGACTACATAATCAATAGAGGTATGTTTTTTTATTTAGTTGTGAAAAACATAGACATCTTGAAATAGAATGACATGAATGAAATGAGACAAAAAAAACTAATTGAAAAAGAAGACAATTATGAAGCAGAATTGATTAGTACTTTAGATGAACTACGAAAAGAAAAACAAGTCATTCAAGAAAGAATTGATGAAAAAAAAGGAAAGTGTTCACATTTTTGAATAATCCCAACAGATCATCAAGAACTTAAGAACTTAGTTAGAAGAAGCAAGAAATATTGAAGAAAATATTGAATATCAAAAGTAGTATTTGGAAGCCAACATAGAAGCACAAAAGGAAGACGCGTAAATGAGAGAGAAGATATTGACATATCATCTTAAGGAAAGAACTAATGATATAAACAATCTTGAGGCAAGCTTTGGTCAATAAGAGAAAGGACTTGAGGAAGAAATAATCACATTGAAAATCCATCTTGAAGAAGTGAAAAGAACAAAATAATTCATGAAGTCTCAGATAATGAAGAAAGAAGAAGAGGTTGAGAATATTGAAGAAGAAGTTGTCACATTGATAAATACAATTGTCAAGCTCAACAAGAATATTGAAGAGACAAAAACATCCACATCAATCATAGAGAATGAAGATAAGCACTCTAGGTTTCTAGAAGAGAAGAATGGAGAAAAGAGAAAGAGTTATGGAGAAGTACTCAAAGGAAGGAATCATGGTCAACCAAAATCTAAGAAAAATATTGAAGATACATATTCCAGAAGACCATCCATGTTCAAGACACAAAGAAGCTTCAATCATGATCATGATCAGTCAAGGAAGACATTCAGAAGGACTACATCACAAACAATATCATTCATTCCCAGGTATGCAAATTTCTTTTATGGTCATTTTTTTATTGTACTAATTTTGGACATAAGGTTGCAGATTGTAGGGATTATAAAAGAAATGTTCAAGAAAGAAATGCCTATGTAACCCCATGTAACATTGAATGTTACAAATGGCATAACTTTGGACACATAACTAGTTGTTTTAGAAGAATGATCGATATTTCCATGAAAGAGAACACTGATATAAGATATAAGAAAGTATGGATAAGAAAACACAAAGAAAAAAGTGAACAAAGGCTAGGTCCCATAGATCACAATATTGGAAATAAAAGAAGATGAAGAAAACTCTATAGAGAAAAAGAAAGATGCTATATACATAAAGGTTTGGAAAATAACTGAAAGAAAAGAAGGGCAGGTAAATAAGGAAAATGTTCAAGAGATCGTACTTTTAGGCATTGTAGTGAAAGAGGAATCCACAGACAAAAATAAAGAAGTCAGAGCTCAAAGAGATGATGAATCTACCAATGAAGATGATGATGAGTACACATCAAATAAGGAATTGTTCTGAGCCATCCAATTTAGAGAATCCTAGGTAACATGAATATTGGATAGGGGGACAGATTCAATGCATACAATAGTTACATTCAAAAGAGTGTAATGCCTAGAAACAACAATGACGAAACTACTTACGAGCTATGAAAATGAAGACCAACAAATGTGAAGCACTTTAGAGTATTTGGAAGAAAATGATACATCAAAAGAGGAGATGGTAGAATGGGAAAGTTTGACTCTCGTGTGCACAAATGAGTTCTTGTTGGTTACTAAAGTACAAGGAAATAATACAAGTGTTACAATATGAGATTGAAAAATGTTGTGGAAAGCATCAATGTAACAATTGAGGAAATAGGTGGAAGAGAATCAACGGAAGAAGAAAATGAATCAATAGAACAACTTTACGAAGAAGAAGAAAAAGATGAAGAAGAAGTAGAAAAGGAATATGAAGAAGATGAGACATAACAGAAAGTTCAGAAAGTGCATCCAAAGACACCTAGAAAATGAGTACAAAAGAATCATCCTTCAGATAAGATTATTAGAAACAAATATGCATGAGTTGAGACTTGAAGAAGAATCTGTTCACCAGAAAAAATGCACCTAGCACTCTTATCCACGATTGAACCAAACAATTTTGAATAAGCTATCAAGGATAAATTATGAAATAAGGCCATGGATGAAGAATTGGATCAAATAGAGAAGAATGACACTTGGGAATTGGTTTTAAGACCAAATAATAAGAATGTAGTTGGAACAAAATGGGTTTTCAAAAATAAATTGAATGAAGATGGAAATGTTACAAGGAACAAAGCTAGATTGATATGTAAAGGATACAAACAGGTTGAAGGAATCGACTTTGAAGAGAAATTTTTCCCAGTTGTCAGAATGGAAGCAATCTTATTTCTCTTAGCTTATTCATGCTCTAATAATATTAAAGTGTATAAGATAGACATGAAATCATCTTTTCTGAACGAGGAACATGAAGAAGAATTCTATAATGAAGAACTGGAAGTATTTCAGTTGTCAAAGAACTAGATTAAGTGTGTAAATTGAAGAAGGCCTTGTATGGCCTAAAACAAGGTCCTAGAGAATGGTACTCTAGACTCGATAAATATCTACAACAAGAAGTATTCAAAAAAGGAAGTGCAGACAATAGCCTCTACATCAAGGTAACTCAAGATGGTATTTTATTAATTGAAGTTTATGTTGATTGTAACGACCCTAGTTGGATAAATGTTTAAGAAATTATAAAGTAAAACTAATTAGGGGATTAATTGTGTTAACAAGGTATTAATTAAACAAATATGATTTAATGATATTAATTAAGTAAGTTATTAATTAATTAAAGGTTATAATTGTGAATAATTAATTAATAATTTACTACAAATTACATTTAATAACATGAGTAATAGATTTAATAGATTAATAAGATATATTATAAAAAGGTTATGTACCCAACAAGGGATAACCTATTAATCCTGAGAGGATAAAATATTAAAGGAAGGGATAGGGGGCATTAACGAGAATGGATAAGGGGTAATAAATGGGTTAGGTAGGGAGTAAATGAGGGGGAAGTCAGTGAAGGAGGGATAAGGAAGGGAAGGAGTTGGACGGGAGGATGATTCTAGGGAGGTTGGGGATGGACTTTGGGAGCTCTGGGATTTGCAGAGAGGGAGGTAAAATTTTGTGAGTGGGATTGATATAGTGCACCGGAGTTGCTGGGGGTTTTGGGCACGGGGGCCAGGATATCTGTTGATATCCTAGAGCTAGGGAGCTACCTGGTTGGCAGGGAGGAACGGTTTTGGGCAGTGTTCAGAAGCGATCAAGGAGGCAAGTTGCGGACAAAAGGAGGGATAATAGCATCAGGTTCAGGTATTTACCAAGAATTATGCATTTGTTTTGTATTGATTGGTTATTAAATTTATTATTCATTGATAAATTTACATGCGTAATTAAAATATTTTGGAATTATTGAACTTTCATAAACCTAGTAGAAATTACTGTCTTGTTGGTAGAATTACTAGATGAAAAATTAAAACCGACCTTTACACATGGTATCACAGCGCATCGTTCACAATCTAGAGCCTTAAGGGAAAAATTCCCCTCTGCCTAACCTGCAAACCAAACCAAACGCAGAAATTTTAAAACTAATATAAAAATAAATGCATTATAAATTTACCAAAGTAAAACTATAAATAAGTTTCAATTTGCTTCCTTTCTTTACACAATTGATTTATCTTTTCACTTGCTAATTTACATTTGGTATTCCATGAGGCCAAGTTGTTTTGACTCTCTTGTATCTGTGAGTGAAAATATCTGTGGCAAAACCCGTTGCAAATAATCCATCTCGACTCCCTTCAAAATTCCTGGCAGACTCTTTTATGAATTGTTATATCTCAGATGGATTTTCTGTAGCAGATTTTCTTGAAAACTCTTCATTTTTTTTCCCTTCCTCCCTGGGGTTTGCAAACACTTATTCCCACTGCCTACTATCCCTATTTTGCCTGCAGTAGAATGTGTATTTTTGTTAAAAAAAAAATGTGAATTTATTTTTATAGCGACACATACTGGAAATTTATAAAAATTAAAACATCGAGCATAAATATTATCAAACATGAATGTTTAATTTCAACCTAGCATATTCTATTATTAGAGATCATACCCTATTGTAGATTTTAGCAATAACACAGTAATAAGATAATTACATAGTAATTGACAGAAACGGAACACCATAAGACAAAATAAACTAGCACAATTAAAAACATTTAATTCTCGCATCTTTGACTCTCGTCCATCTACTACGTCCTTCAATAAATAATGAATGATATGAATATACAGGTAAAGCATCGCCCACATAGTCTCAGAACATGTATCTCACCGCCGAGTCGCCATCTATTCTTTCTTTCTTTATTTAGGTCTGAACATTTCCATTTCATGTGAGGGAAGAAAGACCTGTAGATCTGCGAAAAAATCCTTGTATCCTGCTCAACCCTCCAGTGCCCAATCCTTGTTATCACCAAACTTATTCTTTGCCCTCTCTTCTTCCCACGAATTACGATCTCTTGAACAATTCAACCTCTGATATGGGCAGTTGATGGAATTATGAATGCAATTATTATGTAGGAAAAGTTCCTGGTGTTTGTGCAGTGAAGCCCATCGATAATTGATTAATGATGCGGTGAAGCTCAACAATGCATTGCGTTTTAAAAACTAAGGAGCCCGATTACAATGACACATGTGACAAGTATGTGGAATGGATTCCACAACTTTTACAAATGCGCAGACCTAAACCTCTTTTTTTTTAAGCATTAAATACGTTGTAAATATTGGACTATTAGGAATGCAACTGTATCACAATTTGAAAATTTATTAAATGTAAATAGTTTGCAATCTGAACATATTATCAATAGTATATGTATGGCTCTAAACTTTACTACAATCCACTATAAAATATCAACACCGGAGCTCCAATAATATCTATTTCATTAAATAGGCAAAGCAACTGATATACATTAAATATCCATCAAACATTTGAAGAAAACAAGTATAAAGAACCTGTTATAGTTGTTGTAGATTGACTCTGAAAATATCTGCAATGGATAAATCTATGGTTTTGGTTGCAAAAGGGTGCCCACACACTCAACAATTGACCCACACTAGTAAATCTATTCCTGTTGTAAAGGAAACGATCCCTTTCTCAAACCGAGAGTTTATCCACACAAGAAATCATTGCAACCACAAACAAAATGATTCTGCCAGTTGAATGCGCCCTCAAGCAACAATGAACTCGGCCCTATGATATATTAATACACCCATTATTTAAAGTAATGTGCCCAGGTTGAAAGAATCAACTCCCACCAGTCTACAAGTCGATCCACACTCACACATTCGCCCTTAAGAACATAAATACGACCCAACACCAAGAAGAATAGAGTCCGACTTGAAATGGCCCACTCAACATAAAATAAAGATGTAGGCTTGGTAGGAAATATGCCCTAGAATGAGGGATCTCGACCTGAGTAAATAAACTCAGCCTCCACAGGAGCGAGGGACTCAAACTCTGCCTCAAATCTCAGAAATCACCTTCCTCAGTCGACAGTTCGCTTCCCCAGAGAAAATCGGCCCCAAACACAAGAGTTGTTGTCCACAATAGCCAAGATGCAGTCTTGAAGTAAACCCCTACACATTCGATTTGCCTGCAACACTACGCAAATGCAGGCAGGTATTCAAAATTTTGCATTTGAATTCGCCGAATTTGGCGTGGAGGAGAGGTTTCCCTGCAGATCTGAAGCTCGAAGCCTAGGAACAACTTAGGTGTTTGGTACTGAGAGCTGGAGGTAGGGCACGTGGGCCTCATGCCAGAATCCTGACCTTAAAGGCTGCCAGCGAATGCCATGGATAATTTTTTTATATATATTAATGTTTGGTTTTAGTAATTTGTTAAAAGTATTAATACGTTTTTTTAATTAAATAATCATTTTTATTAATGCGCATTTTAATAATTAAATTATCATTTTATTAATATGCCTTTGTAATCATTAAATTATTTTTTTATAAATATAAATTTTTAGTTGTAATAATTTATTTAAAAGTAATAATACGCTTGCATAAAAAAAATTTAAATTTAAAATATATATATATATATATATATATATATAATTATGAGTTTTAATTTAAATAATATAGGGCTAAGTATAAATTTTTATGGAGTCCGTGGGATTCGAACCCCGGACCTCCCCACTATGCAAAGCTTTGACAATGGCCACCCTACCAACGTGCCATGCGTTGTTTCTTTTACAAATACTTTCACATTTAAATACTTTAATTGTCATACCCAAGACCACATGCCAATCTATCAAGCGCCTTTTAGAGCCATACAGGTCACATGTAAAGCTATCAAGCGCCAAAGACATAAATGGAGGAGCCCACAAAGGGACGTATGTGCTCAACGCAACGTCTTAAAAAGAACACTAACGCCGAAAGATACATAGCGCTGGTGAATGCCGAAACGTGGCTGGCAGTTGTGGACGATTATTCAGTTGCCGCAGTTTAATCCTATTTAATCATTAAACGTGGTAATTATATAACCTTACAGCAATTTTTTTTTATGTGATAGGTAAATGTTAAAAAGTAAACATGTTAACGGACGCCTTGATAAATGCAAGAAAGTTATGAGCGATAAATCTGACCCATTGATGTTGGAGGATGACTAAGAATATGCCAACATCTTCAATACATAGCCATCAGATCAGGGTTTAAGGTTAAGTAAGATTAAGAGATCATTGATTGTGCCCATTGTCAATACGTGTACGTGTATCGGCGTAAATTAATAAACATAAAGTCAGAAGTCACTACAATCAAGTGGTAAGTGAAAAGTTAAAAGGGCTTAGACTAGGACAAGCAAGAAGGAGGCGGCATATGTACTAGGAGATTAAGCATAGGAAGTGGCAAGTGAGGCGCAAGGCTAACGTAGCTACAGGGAAAAGGAACCAATAGTTATTTTCATAGGGGAGAAGAAATCAAGCTTAGATGCTTAAACCTAACCCTAACCTAGCCAATCCCCTAATGGAGTAATCTCTGTTTACAGACAAGTAAAGAAAACTTACGCCTAACCCTATTTCTAAAGTTTAGTAGCACCAATTTAAAACATCCTAGAACTCACCCTAACAACTTTGGTTGATGTAGGTCAAAGCATACAGGATGGTCAGGACTCGAGGGAGTCGAGGCAGGGGAGCGTCGTTGTAAGCACTGCCAACACCGCCAGTGCCACCACCACCATCGCCTGAACTAGCCCTCATACTGCACTCATTGGAAGCCATCAACGAGACTTTAAAGGGGCCACAACCGCCAGGGACTGAAGTGGAACCCCCACCATCTGGAACGGGTAATCCAAAAGCATCAAGGGATTCAGGGGGAGGACCTCCACCTGAAGACATCACGCGAGAATTGCAGAACATCAAATTTTCAGAGTTTGCCAGGGGTCGCGCCAGCGAACGCGCGGAAGCATGGTTGGAAGGCATGACAAGGTGTTTTTCCTTAAAGGACTATGCCTCCAAATCAAAGGTGAAGATCACCATTGTTCAATTAAGAGACAACGCATTGAACTGGTGGGGCAACCTGGAAAGACAACTGCACCTTACCCCAGACACAGTATATTGGGAACTTTTTGAGGAGAGGTTCCAAAGGAAGTATCTACCAGCATACTATGAGGAGCAATAGGTAGGGGCATTTCATGCCTTGGTACAGGGAAACAGAATGGTAGAAGAATATGAGATCAGATTTATGGAACTGGTCAAATATGTGTCATATATGGATAACGACCAATGACAGGCAGAGCGCTTCGTCTATGGATTGAACCATAAGATAAGAGCTATGGTGAGGATGTGGAAACCGTCTTTAGTAGCGGAGGTGGTGGAAAATGCAGGTTATGCGGAAGAACATATGAACTTGACCGGGGGTACAAGACCGACATTTCCGCATCACCCGGGGTTCGTAGGAAAGGCCCTGAGGACATATCTTTGAGGAGGGGGCTCAAGGCCACCTCCATATGGTAACAGATTCACACCAAGGACAGTAGCTGCAGGGATTTCAATGGCAGCGATTGCAGAATCTCGTTCATTGCCAACGATGCAGACAGGTCCACGACCATCGCAGGGAACAACTAGTAGGGGCATGGGTTCCAGGGGAAGGAACTCATTTCAGAGACAGTCACATAACAATGCACAGGTTCAATCTCGTGTTACCTGTTGGAGGTTTGAAGGACCCCATTACCAGAACGATTTCCCAGAGTTACAATCAGAATTCGTGCATAGAGAAGGAAAGGCACCGATTAGGAGAGCAAGTAGCAGCCACCATATTTACGCAGCAGTTAATAATCGCCAGGCCGAAAATCAATCCACGATGGTGGAGTCGTCAGGTACGCTAAGTCATATCAATGTTAAGGTTTTATTTGATTCTGGTGCAACAGATAGTTTGATTTCACCGTCTGCATTAGAAAAGAGTGGGTTGGCAGCCTACGAGCACGATGACTTTAAAGAAGTCAAGATGGCTTCGGGGGAAAAACAAGAGGTAGGACCTAGTGTTGATAATTGTATAGTAGACCTGGGAGTGTGTAATACCAGGTTGAAAGTATACGTCACTACTCTCGGGGCATATGACCTAATCATTGGAATGGATTGGTTAACATCTCATCGAGCTTTGGTAGATTGTTTCACAAAGAGGGTGCTTTGTGTCGATGATGAAGGAAGACCAGTAGAGATCTAGGGTGTACAGAGAAAAGTGTCTTTACGCTTTATATCAACTATGAAGCTTAAACAATTCTTGAGGAAAGGGTGTCGACTTTATGTAGTGGAAGCAGTGAATGAAAGGAAGGGACCCTCATTGGATCAGTATCCGGTAATTTCAGAATTTCAATATTTTTTCCCGAACGAGTTACCAGGGTTACCTCCTGAGAGGGAGCTTGATTTTACCATTGAGCTAAAACCTGGAGAAGAACCAATTTCCAAAACTCTATATCGGATGACAGCGTCGGAACTTTGTGAATTGCAAATGCAATTGAAAGAGTTACTGGACTTAGGGATAATAAGGCCCAATGTCTCACCTTGGGGTGCACCAGTAATTTTTGTAAAGAAGAAGGATGGATCCTTACGACTGTGTATAGACTACAGGTACTTGAACCATGCTACAGTGAAAAATAGGTACCCGATGCCATGAATAGTTGACCTCTTCGATCAGATGAAAGGAGTAGTGGTATTCTCAAAGATCGATTTATGATCAGGGTATCATCAGTTAAGGATTAAGGAAGGTGATATCCCAAAAGCTGCCTTTCGAACTCGATTTGGACATTACAAGTTTGTTGTATTACCTTTTGGATTGACCAATGCACCAACAGTATTCATGAGCCTCATGAACGGCGTATTCCAGAAGTACTTAGACCATTTTGTACAAGTCTTTTTAGATGACATCCTCATCTATTCCAAGAATGAAAGAGAACATGAGGAACACTTGCGAATAGTGTTGTCCTGCCTTAGAGAGAACAAATTGTATGGGAAACTGTCGAAGTGTTCCTTCTTCCAAAAAGAGATCCACTATTTAGGTCATATGATTTCTGGCGAAGGAATCTTTGTGGACCTAGAAAAGGTAAAGGCCATTATGGAATGGCCAGTGCCGAAAAATGCCCATGAGGTAAGAAGCTTCATGGGGCTAGCGGATTATTACCGGAGATTTGTGGAAGGATTCTCAAAAATAGCGAAACCCATCAACACCTTGCAACGCAAGGGGGTCAGGTATGAATGGACAAAAGAGTGTGATAGTACGTTCATTGAGCTTAAGAGGTTACTAACTAGTGCACCAATTCTACGTGTGCCGGATATGGAAAAGGACTTCATGGTCTACATGGATGCCTCGAAGCAAGGATTGGGGGCTGTGCTAATGCAAGATTGAGGAGTGATAGCTTATGTATCAAGGAAGTTGAAGAAACATGAAGAGTTATATGCGACTCATGATTTAGAGTTGGCAGCTCTAATGCTAGCTCTGAAACTTTGGAGGAACTATATTGTTGAATGAAACTTTGAGCTCAAAATAGACCATCAAAGTTTAAAACATCTCTTCACTCAAAGAGATCTGAATGCCAGGCAAAGGCGATGGAGTGAGCTTATGAGTGAGTACGATTTTGGTATTTCGTACATCAAGGGAAAGGAAAATGTGGTCGCAGATGCCTTGAGTAGGAGACCACGTATCTTCTCCTTGGTAACCTTAAAGGTCAATCTAAGGGAACATGTGTTGACACAACTCCCA
>ML777536.1:202691-265827 GCA_009831015.1 Picea engelmannii | reverse complement strand
ATATCATTTAATTAATTAATAACTCACTTAATTAATATCATTAAGTCATCTTTGTTTAATTAATACTTTGTTAACACAATTAATCCCCTAGTTAGTTTTACTTTATAATTTCTTAAACATTTATCCAACTAGGGTCGTTACATTTCCCAAACAATTGATTGGTTTGTTGTCTTTTATAAAAGACTAGTCTTGCTCACTGGATTGAATGCATACATAAATTACTAAAGGATGACAGTTTTGATTATTAGTACTTGCACGATATTTGCATGTACTAGCTACACATGCATTTCTTGTACATATACACTAGTATGTATGAGCTTTCTTGACTTACTTACTGATAACGTCAGTTACTTGTTATAGATGTGTGAATCATGCTCTGTTCTATTGTACCATAAGATACCTTAACTTCGGGATGAAGTTTCCTGAAGGGTGGGTGTATGTAACGACCGTAGTTGGATAAATGTTTAAGAAATTATAAAGTAAAACTAATTAGGGGATTAATTGTGTAAACAACATATTAATTAAATAAAGATGATTTAATGATATTAATTAAGTAAGTTATTAATTAATTAAAGGTTATAATTGTGAATAATTAATTAATAATTTACTACAAATTACATTTAATAACATGAGTAATAGATTTAATAGATTAATAAGATATATTATAAAAAGGTTACGTACCCAACAAGGGATAACCTATTAATCCCGAGAGGATAAAATATTAAAGGAAGGGATAAGGGGCATTGACGAGAATGGATAAGGGGTAATAAATGGGTTAGGTAGGGAGTAAATTAGGGGGAAGTCGGTGAAGGAGGGATAAGGAAGGGAAGGAGTTGGACGGGAGGATGATTCTAAGGAAGGTGAAATTTTGTGAGTGGGATTGATATAGTGCACCGGAGTTGCTGGGGGTTTTGGGCATGGGGGCGAGGATATCCGTTGATATCCTGGAGCTAGGGAGCTACCTAGTTGGAAGGGAGGAACGGTTTTGGGCAGTGTTCAGAAGTGATCAAGGAGGCAAGATGCGGACAAAAGGAGGGATAATAGCATCAGGTTCAGGTATTTACCAAGGATTATGCATTGTTTTTGTATTGATTGGTTATTAAATTTATTATTCATTGATAAATTTACATGCGTAATTAAAATATTTTGGAATTATTGAACTTTCATAAACCTAGTAGAAATTACTGTCTTGTTGGTAGAATTACTAGATGAACAATTAAAACCAGCCTTTACATTGATGATATTATTTTTGGAAGTATCGATGACAGGTTAAGCCAGAAATTTGCAAAGGATATGCAGAATGAATTTGAAATGGCATTATTGGGAGAACTATCCCTATTTCTAGGTATTCAAATATGTCAAAGGAACCGAGGAATTTTTATTTCTCAAACTAATTATATTAGAGAAATGATAAAGAGGTTTGGAATGGAAGATTTCAAACCAATTACCAATCCTATGCAAAACAGTTGCAAGTTGAGAAAAGATAATGTTTCAAATTCTAGAGACCAAAGGAAATATAGATCAATGATTGGTAACTTACTATATTTGACATCATCGAGACCATATGTAATGCAGGAAGTTAGATAGGTGGCATGATTTCAAGAAGCACCAAAGGAATCACATGTCTTGGAAGTGAAGAGGGATTTTAGATATCTCAAAGGAACAAAAGATTCTGGATTATGGTATCCAAAAGGAAAGGATCTATCACTTATTTCCTATAAAGATGCATATTGGGTAGGTTGCATTGATGACCAACGAAGCACCAATAAAAAAAAATTCTACTTGGGTGAGTGTTTAGTATCTTAGCTAAGAAAGAAACAATCATCAATATCTTTATATACAGTTGAAGCAGAGTATATTGTAGCAGCAAGACGTTGTACACAGGTTCTATGGATGAAAAAAACTCTGACAGATATATAGGTTGAGTGAGATGAGCCCATTCCAATCTACTGCGATAATGAAAGCACCATGAATATCTCAAAGAACCCGGTGATGCACTCCAATATGAGGCACATTCCAATCAAGTATCACTTTCTCCGAGAACATGTTTTAGAGAAGAACATCAAATTTGAATATGTGGACATAAAAGAACCAGTGGCAGAAATATTTACAAAACTGTTTCCATGGGAAGCCTTTAAGTATCTTTTCCAGAGACTCAGAGTAATTTCTACTCCAAAATGAATGCTTTTGAATGTTTATTTTATATGTATTATATATACATGAGGAAGCACCATAAGGAGGATCTAGTTCAGGTTGAGAGATTAGTTTCAAGAATATTTAAGTCAAGGGGAGCAGTCCGAGATGGAAATATACATTTTCCATTGATGACAAAGGGGGAGACATTTATCAGAGGCAAAGTTAAATGCTTGGAGAAAGAGCACATAGGCATGGTTTTAGGGGGAGCGATGGTCACATGGGGAGCATGAGTGATATGACTTCATTATTGAATCCAAGTGTTTATATCAATTCCAAAGGGAGATATTGTTGATTATTTGGGTTGGTTGTCATTCATATCAACGCTTGAAGAAATTTCGGTAGCGAATTCTGGTAGCACAAAGGTTTGAATAATGGACACAATTTTTTTTTTATGTATAACTATATGAGTTTTAATATATTTGACATGGATAGTACATGTCATGCCATTTCCTGTGGTATGTGGAATTTACCATAACTCCTCACGGTTAGAGTGTTATGGCCATGTCAAGTTGGAGAACCCTCACGAGTCATCTAAAAGCCCCAAAAGGTCAAAGTAGTCAAAGTGGTTGCAAAGAAGAAATTATTTAAATAATAACGTAAAGTGATGAGTGTCGTATAAGTCAAAGTGGATACAAAATAAATTGTTTAAATAATAAGTTTAATTGATAAGTTACTAAGTGGACAAGTGGTTATAAGTGGGTTAGCCCTAAAATAAGGAAAGTGGTTTAAGATGGTTAGAAGGTAACCCCTTGAGGAAGCTACATAGAAGTATAAATAAGGGGAAAGGGTCTCTCATTTTAATTACACTTGAGAATATTGAATAGCTATAAGTGAATAAGGTAGAAAAATGATATCTAAGGGGAATTTCAGATGGAGGTTGAAGTAAAGAAGGCTGAAATTCAATGGACGATAAATTCTTTTGATGATGCTCTCTAAGGTATGTTATTTACAGGTCTTCTCAACATTTTAGAAATAAATAGTTTTATAGAATTATTCAAAACACGGGATCTGGAGGCCATTGAGGAAACATATCCGAGTAACTGTGATAAAATTTTTAGCTTGTGGATGATTATAATTTTGGAGTTACACTCCGTGGAAAATAAGGTTTTTGGCTAGTCATGAAACTAGTCTAAAAGAGGTGTTTAGGGTAAAAAAGACATAACTTCTTCATAACATATCTAAATTAAGTAATACCAAATGTATTGGTTATAGTAAATTTTGTAGTATTCTTCGTATGATTTTCAGATCCATACAACAAATATTCCATCTTGGGCATGCTCTACAAGTTTTCTCTCTAGAATTAGCCATAATTCAACAAGGTATGTCGTTTTTTCCATAACTACTTTTCTAAGAGGTTTCAAGTAGTTCAACATAGAGGAATTGCATAAAAGACAATGAATAACATTGTGTATTACTTTCATATATTTATTCATTACAGGTACATATTTATGATTATTTTAAGTTAGGGTAGTTGACTAATCCAAAATTATTCATGTGAGACTAAAGTAAAGTTTGATGAAAATGATAGTCTCTTGTTATTAATGTTAAGGAAGGTTTGTAGGTATTTAATCTTACACAGTAGGTCTATTACAGAGTTATAAATCAGATTTGGATGATAAAATTGATGAGGGATTTTGATTGAGGTACATGTTGGGTACATAGTTGCGACATGTAGTTGATGAGTTGGCACATACATGAGGTATATAGTTGATGATGTTGGTACATATTGATGAGTCATAGTTTATATTTATTTGATGCATGTTTGGTACATATTTAGTGAATGGTTTATGCACTCATTGATGGTACCAGTTGAGGTACAGGTTGGTGCATGGTTGACGCACTTGTTTATGGTACATGTTGATTACAGGTTGTTTGGTACAAGTTGTTACAAGTTTTTTGGTGCAGGTTGATTGGTACATGTTTACAATAGTATATCTCACAGTGATAGTGTGACAATGGTTCCATCATTCAACTTATATTTCATGGTGGTTGGATGGAGAAAGAGCCGAAGAACATAGGGGGTTGTATCCAACTTATGGTTGTAGCTAGAGAATTGGGGAGTTGGAGCTTCCCTCAGATTGTATCCTGAGAAACTAGGGGGTTGGAGCCTCCTTCCATTTGCAACTAGAAAACAAAGGAAGTTGGTTCTTCCAATGAATGTAATTCTTAAATACATATAAGAAAAATAATTTCGTGGTTTTCTCCTGCTTTGGATTTCCATGTAAAAGAATTGGTGTACTATTTATGTGTATAATTGTTCATTTGTTAATTGTTTATTTACTCGGAAACTATTGGATGATAATGATACTTTGATATAGTAGTTGAATTTAATGGTTAAAAATGATTAAATTGCAATATTACTGATTCCCCCCCCTCTCAGTAATCCAACAATCTCGTCTTTTTGTTTAGCAATTGTTGAGTAGTAGACTGGTGAGCCGCAATGTGACATTCTTGAGCGAGAAAAAAAATATCAACATTGGAGAATGTGTGCAAAGGCATCTCATGTAGTTTGAACAACATGAAAAGGTATGGGCTGATTACAAAAGTTATATTTTTTTCAATTTCTCTGATCCAATCGCAATTTATATGGATTCAAAATAGAGCAACAAATCTTCATTTTTTTTCTTAAGGGAAAATTTTCAAAGCTATAAGTACCTACTTTGAAGATATTTTTTGAATTTGGAGCTTCTCCTATCATTCTTGTGTTCAAGGATGGAAGAATAATCAAAGTTTTTAGTTAGATATTTGCATGGCTTCTTTGGAAATTTTCTTATACTTGAGATAAGCTTGATTTCTAGAATTATTGTGCAACATTGGTTTTTAGCATGTTTTCATTTTGTCATCAGTATGAAAAATGAACGCACTTGTACAAAATGGTTTTCCTCTTAGAGTATGTACAATTATTTTTAGTGTGTACAAAATATTTTCAGTTGCAGAGAATAAGTGGTATTTTAGCTACAAAGAAGAAGGATGTGTTTGAGAACATGCACAAGTAGAGTGATAGGGTTTAGAGTTTGAAAGGGATAATACTAGGTCATGGAAGGATGCAGGCAGGTGGTCTACTATTCTTGGAACTTTGCAATAAAATACCATCCTCAGATGGAGCCTATGTTAGGAAAAAAATAGACATTTCCAATTTTTTTGTCCATGGCCAAAATTATCTTAGTCTTGCTAGCCTTCAATATTTTGTCATCTTGGGTAAGCTCTCCATTGCAAAAAACGTCTAAATCGTTCGCCATTTTTTCCAATCTCCTCTACTGTAAAAATATCAAATCTTTGCATTAGACTTTGTCAAAAGTTTCAATGATTTACATCAAAGTTTTCCAAGGTCTCCCATCCATCTTTGTTCGCAATTCATTGGTCTTTGAAAAGTGTTAGAAACCATCAAAATTTTCTCTTTCTTTATTAAAAATTAATATAAAATAATATTTTATATTATTTTAAAAGTTCGGTTATTTAAAAAAATAGTCTACTTTATTATTAAAACCCTAAGTAATATGTGAGCCCAAATCTAAGTGTCATGCCTAAGTGTTTGAATAAGCCCAAGAACTTTTATTATTTTCATTAATAAAATATTGGGTTTATAACTCATCAAAGTCATATCCAAACATATAATGAAGAGTCGAACATACATCCTAGTCATGACATAAGCCACCATGTCCAAGTGTTAAGGTGCCAAGAGGAGAACCCACAATGAGTCAATGCATTGCACTATGAGTCTCGATAGGATGGAATTAAAAGGGACTCAAACAACATCATATGACAGTCCATTTCACATGTAGATCGACAATAGTTGGGTACTTCAGGTCTTCTAACTTACCCAATGTTTAATCAAACACTGATGTGTCTTGGTCATCGTTCCAAAATACAGGTTCCATTTTGGGATTTTTGGCCACTGGGTGAATTCATTTGTAATTCCTCACATTATCCCAAAGCCCGAAGGCCTGAAGGCCTGAAGTTAGGGTTCCTCGGGCTCTCAAATACTGATTCCATATTGGTCATTGTTCCATGAGTAAGGCTCCTCTCGATTAATCTTTGTCATAGGAATTGCAGATCTTTGGTTTTTTCCATGATTCTTATGGTACCTTTTCATATCAGCACTTAAGTAACTCGATTGACAACCCTAATTTTATAACCTGCAAGGATATTCTTAAGAATTTGAAGGCAAACTCAACACCATGTTTTCAACCAAGTTTTTGACCCCTTCTTCAGTTAATATAGAATAATGACAATGAGTTCCATAGGGATCCGCAAAGGGTATCGTCCATGGGAAGAGCTTATCCGGGATTCTCTTACCCTAATTTTCAAGAAAATTCCTTTCGAGGAGATTCTGACTATCATTCCTAAGGTTTGTAAGTTGTTGAACAAGGTATCCATCCAGCTGGATTACTTGAAGGTGATTGATATTGAATATTGGTGTTGCTTTTATCAAAAAATAATCATTTTGCTGCCCCTGTTTAAATTGTGAATCGGTGGTCGTCTTGACCCTTCAAGACTCAAAGATTTAATTACTCTAAACGATGGATGCCTTAACCTTTGAAGGCAATGAAATTCTACCATCACCTTCATCAAATTTTATTGTTTCTAAAATCGTAGGGGCAATTTGTGTTAGTATAAATAAATGAAGGGATTGTAATGTATGGTGATGTGAAGAATCACATTTTTTAATCGAAGCCGTTTTGAATTCTCTTTGTGGAATTTGTGGAAACATTTTTCGAATTGAATATGTTAATCTTGCGTGTGTTTATGATTTCCTGTTATTGAGTTTGTAAACTCCTTTTATTTCTTGATAAAATTCATTTTTGAGTAAACAAAGTAATTATTTGTTTTTATTGATTGTCAACCGAGTCCCATTTTCATTCCAAGTTTATTTGTTGGAATGTGTATGATCTGGAAAATCACTTTAAATAAAATTTTGATATTTTGGCATTCGGGACTTTTTTGTTGGAGTGCACAGGGTTATTTAGTTTCCAAAACTCCAAAACCGAAGTTGTGGGCCCAAAGCGTGATAACATTTCACATTTTGGGCATAGTTGGTTTTTTTTTTACGTTGGGTATTTGTAAATTTTGAACCTCGAATTTGAATAAGCCTTGTTTCGCATTTCAACAATAATTGTTTTGTTTTTTCATTGGGTGTTGGCAAACCCCGAACTCCAATTTGTGTGGGCCCACTGCTTGTTTGCATTTCGTGAATCAACAAATATCATTGCGTTTTGGTTTTGTGTCCGACATTTGTAATCGTCGAAACCCGATCCTTGATTGACCTCCGTTTTTCACATTTGGTATCACAACTAGCTACCTATCCTGCAAATGCTTAGTTCATTGCAGACTATTCCTATTAGTGCCAAATTTTATTCTCTTATTTTCTGGCGTGAAGGTTTATTTAATTCCTTTCAAATTGTATACAAATGGCTGCATCTAGTAGTAATTCTTCTCAGGTTGAGGTTCCTATTCTGAGTGAGAAGTCATATGATTCCTGGTACATTCGGATGAGGACGTTTTTGCATTATTAGGATTTGTGGACTTATGTTATTGATGGATATCCCGAGCGAGTTGATGTTGCAGGAGAATTGGCTGTGTATAATGTTGATTGTGATTTGCTGAAGGAAAATGGGAAGAAGGATAATAAATCTCTTGGATTAATCCAGCAAGGATTAAATGAATCCATTTTTATGAATATTGCTAGCACTGCATTTTCAAAGATGGCTTGGGACATTCTTGAAACCTATTATCAAGGGGTGTCCAATGTGAAGACAGTCAAGTTGCATAACTTGAGAAGGGACTTTGAAAATCTGAAGATGAAGGATAATGAAAGTCTTGATACTTTCATGACTCAAGTGATGAGTGTTGTGAACCAGCTCAGGCAGTATGGAGATGTTATTGAAAATAAAAGAGTTATTGAGAAAGTGCTGAGAAGTTTTCCCAAGAAGTTTGAACTTGTTGTGCTACCCATAGAGGAATTTAAGGATTTAAATCTAATGCAAATTGATGAATTAACTGGTTCTCTTGTTGCTCATGAATCTAGGATATCTAGAAATGAAGAAGTATCCATGGAACATGCTTTCAAATACCAACTGCATGTTACCAAAGGCAAGGCAGAGGAAGGTCTTATAATCGTGGAAGAGGAGGTTGATTTTCTGGCCCAAGGGACAACAGAGCTGAATCAGAGTCTGAGCAGAAGTCCGAGCATAATCCTCCTAATTTAAAAGGGAGCATCAACAAACCCTAGCAGCAAGAAAACCATAGGTATGATAAAACTAAAGTACAATGTTATTATTGTAAGAAGTTTGGGCATTTTGCTAACAAATGTTGGAAGAAACATGCATATGCTGGAAAGCACTCTACACATATCGCAAATGAATCTGAGGATCATCAAAATCCCATGTTTTTGACCTGTAACGTCACTCAGGAATGTGCAAATGATATTTGGTTTTTGGATACTGGTTGCAATAACCACATGACTGGTAATAAAGACTTATTTTCTTCCATTGATACTAGTATTTAGTTTGAAGTCAAACTGGGAAATGACTATAAGGTTACAATCAATGGTAAAGGTATAGTTCCAGTTTACACTAAGAACAATAAGAGAAGAAATATTGATGATGTTTACTTTGTGTCTGGTTTAAAATGCAATCTTATCAGTGTTGGACAGTTGTTGGAGAAAAAGTAGAGTGTGTTCTTCAACAACAAGGTATGCACTATCTATGATAAATTACCCAACAAACAGTTGATTGCAAGAGTAGAGATGACCAAGAATAGAATGTTTTCACTTGTTATGAGAAATCATTTAAGTGTTTCTTTGAATGCCTATAAGGCTGGAAGTTTAGATGAATCTTGGTTATGGCATTTGAGATATGGTCATTTACATTTTGGTGGCTTAGATCTGTTATAAAAGAAGCAGATGGTAAAGGGGTTTCCATGTATTCAGCAACCTGCAAGATTTTGTGAGAGATGTATACTTGGGAAGCATCACAGAGAGAAATTTGTTTCAGGTGTTTCCTACAGACCAAAATCTCCATTGGAAATTGTTCACACAGATTTATGTGGACCTATGCAAACACCTTCTTTAACTAGTTGTGTTTATTTTATGACTTTCATTGATGATTTCAGTAAGAAGACTTGGTTGTATTTGTTGAAACAAAAATATGAAGCCTTTGATGTTTTTAAGAAGTTTAAGTCTATGGTTGAGAATGAGAGTGGTCAAACAATTAAAATCTTAAGGCCTGACAAAGGAGGTGAATACAAACTTAATGAATTCATTGAATTTTGTGATCTTCATGGAATTAAAAGGCAGTTTACTTCTCATTATACTCCACAACAGAATGGAGTGGTTCAAATGAAGAATCAAACCATCATGGATATGGCTTGAAGCATGTTGAAAGAGAAGCATATTTCAAATGAATATTGGGGAGATGTATTTATTTTCTCTGTTTTTATGTTGAATAGAAGTCTCACCAAGACTGTGAGGGATCATGTACCTTAGGAAGCCTCATATGGTAATCCTTGCAATGTTTCTCATTTCAGAATTGTTGGATGTGTTGCATTTGCGCATGTACCTACAGAAATGAGGAGGAAGTTGGATGACAAAAGCGAGAGATGTATCTTTGTTGGATACAATGAAGAGTATAGGGCATATAAACTCTACAATCCCATCACCCAGAAATATGTAATCAACAGAGATGTTCAATTTAAAGAAGATGAAGCCTGGGATGGAAGTATTGACAAATCAATTTCAGAAGGAGTTGTGTTACCCCATAAAGACAATGATGGAGTTGAGTAGGCTGAAGGAGATGGACATATGGTTCTACATGCACATATGCTTGTAGCAAGAAGTCCAACAAGGAAAGCACCATATTCCAACCCATCTCAATTTAGAATGCCCAGAACTCATGAGCGTGGTGAACCATCTGGACATGGTGGACATCAATCAGATTCACACGTAAGTAGTGAATCAAATCCAACTTTAGGTTCATTAAAAGACATACTTAAAGGACAAAAGACTAGAATCTTAAGAGAATTGTATGATCAGAATGAAGAAGTAGAGAAGAGTTCTAATTTTGCATTTATAGCTTATGATCTTGTTACTTATGATGAAGTTGCTAAAGAGGATGTCTGGATAAAAGAAATGGATGAGGAGATTGATTCCATTGAAAGAAATAACACTTGGGATCTTGTCGATTTACTTGAAGGTAAGAAGAGAATTGGTGTTAAGTGGGTTTATAAGACTAAGTTGAATGCACATGGTGAAGTTGAAAAGTACAAGGAAATACTTGTAGCTCGGGGGTTTAGTCAGCAACCCGATATTGATTACAATGAAACATTTGGTCCTGTAGCAAGAATTGACACTGTGAGGATGGTCTTAGCTATTGAATCTCATAATAGATGGATCATGCATATGGATGCCAAGACTACATTCTTGAATGGATATTTGGAAGAAGAGGTTTATGTAAGACAACCTTCAAGTTATGAGATTGATATGCATAGAGATAAAGTTTATAAGTTGAGGAAAGCCTTGTATGGATTGAAGCAAGCATCTAGAGTTTGGTATAATAGAATTGATGAGTACTTGATTAGTGTTGGATTCAGCAGAAGTCCAAGTGAACCAACTCTATATACAAACTTAAACCAGAATGGTAAAATTTTGATTGTATGTTTGTATGTTGATGACCTGATTTTTACTGGAGATCTATATGTGGAAGACTTTAAAAATGCCACGAAAACATAGTTTGAGATGACTGATTTAGGATTGATGAAATATTTTCTTGGAATTGAAGTGGATCAATCTAATGATGGAATTTTCATTTGTCAAACTAACTATGCAAATGAAGTGCTGAATTGTAAGCCAACTGCAACACCAATGACAACTGGTATTAAATTGAACAAGTATGATGGGGGATCATATGTTGATCCAACCCTATATAAGAGGTTGGTTGGAATCCTTATGTACTTAACAACAACCAGACTTGATATCATGTTTGCAATAAGTTTGGTTTAGAGATTCATGGAGACTCCGAAGAATACTCATTGGCAAGCAAGAAAGAAGATCCTAAGATATATTGCTGGAACAACTGGAACAACTAATTTTGGTATCCGATACACACCAAACTTGAACTTTGAGCTGATCAGATATAATGATAGTGATTTTGTAGGTTCCATTGATGATAAGAAAAACACATCTGGGTATATGTTCAGTCTTGGATCTAGAGCAGTGGCATGGGAATTAAAGAAACAACCCATTGTGACTCTATCTTCTACTAAGGAAGAGTATGTTGCAATAGCTGCATGTCAAGATGTGTGGATGAGCAGAGTCTTGAATGAATTGTTGCATGACTAGAATGATGCAACTCAAATAGTTTGTGACAATAAATCTGCCATTGCACAGTCAAAGAATCATGTCTTTCACAAACAGAGTAAGCACATTAATACAAGGTATCATTTCATTCATGAACTGGTAAATGGCAAAAAAAATTATGTTCAGTTCTGTAGGTCTGAAGAACAATTTGCAGACATATTTACGAAGCCTTTGGGAAATGAATTGTTTAAAATCCATAGAAGAAACATTGGGGTCTACAAGCTATAATGCATTGTTTACAACATTTTTGTTTTACTTGTTTTAGTTTGTTTTGCTCTGAAATGACTAAGAGAGAGTATGCCATAAATTAATCATTTCACTGCCCATGTTTAAATTGTGAATCGGTGGCCATCTTGACCCTTCAAGACTCGAAGATTTAATTACTCTAAATGGTGCCCACCTTAGGCAACGAAATTCTACCACTGCCTTCATCAAATTTTATCGTTTCTAAAATCCTAGGGGCAATTTGTGTTAGTATAAATAAATGAAGAACGGATTGTAATGTATGGTGATATGAAGAATCACATTTTTGAGGGTTTATGATTTCCTGTTATTGAGTTTGTAAACTCCTTTTATTTCTTGATAAAATTCGTTTTTTAGTAAACATAGTAATTATTTGTTTTTACGGATTGTGAACCCGGTACCATTTTCATTCCAAGTTTATTTGTTGGAACGTGTATGATCTGAAAAATCATTTTAAATAAGTGACTTGTTTGTTGGAGTGCACAGAGTTATTTAGTTTTCAAAACTCTGAAACCGAAGTTGTGGACCCAAACCGTGATAGCATTTCACATTTCGGGCATAGTTGTTTTGTTTTTACGTTGGGTATTTGTAAATTCCGAACCCCGAATTTGAATAAGCCTGGTTTCGCATTTAGGCAAAAATTGTTTTGTTTTTGCATCAGGTGTTAACAAACCCCTAACTCCAATTTGCATGGGCCCACAACCTGTTTGCATTTAGCGAATCCGCAAATATCATTGCGTTTTGGTTTTGTGTGCGGCATTTGTAATCGCGGAAACCCGATCCTTGATTGACCTCCGTTTTTCACAGTTGTTGCAAACCGGATAACATGGATATAATGGTTTGTATGCTCTTCTCTAAGAGACGAGGATTGATGCACATATTAGAGGTGTCCAGATTGAGAAACAACCTTATCTTCACCTTCATTGCTAGAAATGTTAATGAAGGGGATTCAAAGGTAGATATTTGCTAGTCCCACTGTCGCTTCATGTTCGAAGTTCACCATATCCAACTTGGCTAGATAATGGTTTATGTACAGAGTTTTATATATCATATGGTTGGGTTTTATCGGAACGAATTATATCCATATCATGTGTTTTGTCTTCATGACAGAACTGTGTATAATGATGAAATCACTAACATAATTGAAATGAGAATGCAATTTATTTGCAACTTAATACTCAAGTGGGTTAAAGAAATCAATTTGTTGAGAAATCAGTTGGAAAAGAGATAGTCATTGAAAGTTGCAAACCTTTGGATAAATTCGAAAATAATTTTGGCAATTAATCTGCTCCTGATGATTTCCAATTTCTTCAGATTCTCCAAAAGATGAAAATATTGTAGTTGAGACTGTTGAAACCGTGTCGATAGCTGTGGTGGAACAAATATTAATTCATATTGATGTTCGTTAGATGAGAATAGAGAAAATATTTCAGAAAGTAGATTTAATAAGCGTGGAAGTATAAGCGACAAGGAACAGATCAAGGGTTTGGATAAGGTTCTCATTAAGAAAATTTCTAGGTTGGAAAAGGAAAATATGGCAGCTACAGAAAATACCAAGGAATTTTAAGAAAAAAAGATATCTCGAATATATTGTAAAGAGGGATGCAGTATACCTGGGTTAGGTGAAATTTTGAGGAAACAAATTCCTGCAATCAAAAACATAAGATATGTCAAGGGTGACATCTTTAATGCCGAGAACAAGGAAATAAAACTGACAATGTTTTTTGTTTGTGCACCAACTTTGGATTTCTAGATGGAATTTTGGGGATGGTGCAAATCTTACCCCTTATCTGTAATATAAATGGGCCATAGAACTAGGGTATATATGTATTAGTGGATATGCTTTCTAACATGAGCACCATCGCATCAGAGGCGTATGTTTTGATGACCTAGAATATTTTGAGGAGCTGAGGAATATTGGCAATAGATTGTTGGATTCAAATGTAAAAGAAATGTTTGAAGGGATTTTAGTTGACATCCCATTTGTCACATTATCTTTTAGCAAGCTCAAAGGAAAGAACAACGATTTGCATGATTTTCCTTCTTGGGATCCTGAATTTTACTGGAGTCTTCTGTCCCTAAAGCATTATGATGGTGATGTTCTCGAACTGGCGCTCATACATATCTTAGCATTCCAACTTACACAGCCATGGTGGAAATGTTTCTTTGATAGCAATGGAAGGGTTTGAAATGATTTATTATTTCTGTAAATGTCGAAGCGTCTTCAACACTGCTTTCTTTGTTGAGAAATTAAGAGAGAAATACAATATGATCTGATCTTAAGCATATATTTATTCTTCTTGCTAACATTCTGGTTCAATGTTCTCCTCAAATGGGTAAGGAGGATGAGAAGGTTCAAAGTGTATAACAATGAGGGTCGATCTATAGCACCTCATACTTGTTTCAAGGAGCAATGGAAATCATATGTTATTGTCTTTGAGGGTGTAAATGGAATGAGGAAATCGACAAACCTCGCCAATCTTAGTAATATCTTAGCTGCCTATAACACATTTCAATATGAGGCTATTGAAAAACTATGCACATATGCACTATCTGAGATAGAGCCTATTTTAAGGAATATATTCAGTCTTAAGGAAATTCAAAGAGATCGGATTACCAAAATTGCAGATGCAAAATCGACATTTTTTGAGATGTTGTGTGAAAGCCTATTTTAAATCCTAGTCTTATGGACAAGATTTATAGAACTGAATTTCTTATAACAAGTGGCGGAGCATTAGGATGGAAGTCAAAGGAGGGGAAAGTAACAAATCACTTGGCACCAGTGGACAACATCGAATCATTTCTAGATTTTCAGGCCATTTTTAGCAGTCAAATCCTAAATGTTGTACAGTAATTAGGAAGATGACTCTAGATCACAGTGTTGAAGATATTCGACTTCAACTGTCCTGAATTTCTTGCAAAGAAATCCTAGATTATTTTTATTCTTAGGCTATGGTTATGATTGTTCCCTTAGATATAGGTATCAAATTGTTTACTGTACTTTGTTATTTATACTATGTTGGTGAATGTAATACAGGTTTGGCTTCCCGAGAGCCTTTTGGGTCTGGAAATGTAATGCAAGTCTGTTCAATAAAAAAATATTTGGCAGAAACAAGGAGATTCTAAGACCTCATTATGTTAAATCATGTTTTTTTTTTTCTCTTCTGTGTTATGTTTATTATGTTCACAGTGATCCTTTTTAAAAATATTTGGCAGAAACAAGGAGATTCTAAGACCTCATTATGTTAAATCATGTTTTTTTTTTCTCTTCTGTGTTATGTTTATTATGTTCACATTGATCCTTTTTATTTATTTTTTTCATTCATTTAGATTGTAATAGCTACAATTCAGTGCATGTTTTTTTTTCTCTTCTGTGTTATGTTTATTATGTTCACATTGATCCTTTTTATTTATTTTTTTCATTCATTTAGATTGTAATAGCTACAATTCAGTGCATCTTATGTTGTAGCTAACTTAAAAGCCTTTATTTGTTTATAGTTTTTTTTTTTTTATAAGAAAAACAAAACCCATGTTTATATATTTTTATTCAGTTTTATTATTCTATTGGATATAGAGTTATATTTATTATCAATGGATACCTCAATACCTTCCCAGTTTTGTTTAGCATATCTAAATCTTCTATCCATGCTTATGATTTAAAATATTATTAGATAAAATCATGCCTCTTTTTGTTTCTTATTTGTGATGATTAAAAGGACCATTCAAACCCACATCAAGAAGCCTCAAAGACGATGACCAATTAATCATTATTCAAAATGGGCTAGGCATTTCTCTATAGCGGCTAGGAGAAATCTCTAGTGACAACACTAATCATGTAGAGATCACCGCGGCATCAATTTTGAAAGGAAATGAGGTGGTGAATAATTGATGGTTATGTTTTTCCATACTCAATGTTGTCTTTTATGTTATTTAATTTAATATAGTATTGAACCACATTAAATATTAGTGATTTATTAATATTAATAATATTAGTAATAAACATAATCATTATTGTTAATGTTGTTATTTTTTTTTTCCCACACTAATTCTTAATATGGTTGGATTTTTTGTCCCCACAGGTTTCAAATCGGTGACTTTAACATCACAGAATGGCTTAACAACACACTCAGTCAGAGACATTGTTAATGTTGTTATTAATAACTAGTATTAATAGAAAAAAAAACATACAAACAACTATACTAAATACATTAAAAATAATAGGTGAAAAAAAACCAAAAGATAAGAGTTCTTAAATGGGCATGAGAGATATCTATATATGTAATAAGAACATATTGAAAGTTAAAAGTACCATCAAATTTAGGTATTTAAGAGCACACAATCTAATAACGGTAAAATAAAAAAGGAAATAAGTAAAGCCATGGAAAGAATAGATAGTGAACCCCAATCCCTTACCAACCACAACATTGACAACCACAACATTGACAAGAAAGCCTTATCTTTACATCAAGGTAGTCATTGACAAGATTGGAAAAGTCTTAGGAAGGAAAGAAACCACAACCTCCTTGAAGCCTACGGAGACCATTAAACAAGTAGACAATAAATAAATTTCATAAAATACATCATTGACCACCACCAACTCAAAGGGGTCTTTAAAATTAAGTATTCATGTGGTAGATGCTACATAAGAGAAACTAGATATTCATATTTTGTGAAGATTAAGGAAAATGTAACATATATCAAGAAGAAAGTGGAGCATTATCACAACCAAGCACTATATATGCTTGGAGGACATAAAAATATGACTAAAGGAACATAATCATTTCAAAAAATCCATCAAATATTGAAATTATCAATGATATAGAAAAACTAGAAATTATCAATGATATAGAAAAACTACAACATAGACCACCTAAAATTAGGTTTAAAATTAGGTTTGTTTCTTGGTTTGTTTGTTAAATTTAATTTTCTCATTTTTCTTGTTAACCTTAAACTTATTTCTCTTGTTTTTTTATTTTAATCTATTTATCTTTATTGCACTTTAATTTATCCTCTTTTTAGGTTATGGTTATTCCTTTATGAGAGTTTCCTTTGTACTCATTGTTTTATTTTATTTTATTATTTTCATTAATATGTTTTTCCTTAATAATATTAATGTTATTATGACTTTTTAGGTTTTTATAATAATTATTACACTATAATAATATCATATTATTATTATTAAGTTTTTGATAACCACATCTATTAATATTAATAATTCATATTCATAGTATCAAGTTTATTAATATGGATCATTAATACTTTAATAATATTTCTTTTATATTAGATTGGTTAGTTTATATTATTAATATGAATTAATGGTGATTGATTTTATTAATCCTTTGTTAATTGTTATTATTTAATTCTTATTATTAATAGCTATTATTATTGTTTAATAATATCAATGTTGGTATTTTTTGTTTGTATATGTTATCTATTAATTTCAAGGAATTTATTATATTTGATGGACTTCTTCTCTACTACAAGTACGACATGTATGATTGTGAGCATTGACAAAACAAAAATTATGATCATTAAATCCAACAAGATTACCTATGGTAATTTTCTATATGAAAACAACATCTTGGAGGATGTGTATTCATACAAGTATATTGGAAATTATATTCATCACAAACTCAATTGGAAATATAGAATTGAGAAAAGGATAAATAAAGGGTGAAAAGTTTATTATGCACTTGAAAATAATTGTAAATTAGCATACCTTTGGTTATGGGATAAGAAACCCCCCCCTTTGAGACTCTTCTCACTCTTTTTATCTTATATGGATGTCAAGTTTGGAAATGCAGTATCTCTTGAGAATCCTCGAGAAATATAGAGTGGATCCAAAATAATTTTATAACATATAATCTCAAGATTAAGGGCAATGCACCCGATCTTATCCTTCTAATCAAAGTGATCCCTTCCCCCATCGATAACACATCTATTATTAGGTACTTAATGTATATGAACAAGATAAACATCATCGATAACAAGAGGATTCTCAAAATTTCTTGATACTCTAGAAAAAATAAGGAATGGCTCAAGCAGGGATGACATAATGATGACAAGACTTTTCTAAATCATTGGGGAATAAAATAAGAAACTATTCTACAAAATACCGATGATATTAAAAATATTTTACAATATAAATTTAAGGAGAATATATGGTGTGATAATTAAAATTAAGATGTTATAAGGAGGTGGTTAACCCTAACCTTGAATATCAAAAGTAGCTATTTGTTTTGATTAGTGTAAAGAAGAGAATAAATATTGCTAAAACAAGAGCTACTTCTCATGAGGTATATAGTTAAAATGGTCATTAGGAGATCCCCAAAACACCATGGGAAGAAAAAACCAGTCACCTTTGTGACACAAGGAGGGTTGAGTATGAAAATAAATTTATCCTAAAATGCCTTAGGTATACCCAAATTAGACCTCAATTTCAAAATATTTGTCACAATACCCACCTTTATAACATTATAAGTCACCATTTTTTTTGTGTGATATTGGAACTCTTCTCTTAACATTTTTCGATCAACCAAAAACATTTTAAAGCAATCTAAGCAATCTCTTACTTTTCCTAAGGTCTCAAAGACCAATTTTTGGACAGATCTTTTTCTATTGAAAACATTTTAATGATTTTAGTAGAATTTTTCTTGTGTTTTTTTTCTATTAATATTAGTTAATAATAATAATTTTAATCTCATTTTCGGGATTAACTGCATAGAGTAAGTCATTAATATATGACCCATATCCATGAGTATTAGTCACAACTGACCAAGAATTCTCATGATTCGAATAGTCCACTTAACACTCATTTCATCGGGTGATGCTCACATGGGTGAAGAAGCAGGATTGAAACCAACGAAATGAATCACGTAGAATCAATCCTCACTTCCGGGGATTGCACCCGGTAACCAGGACTTTCCAGGTGGTCACCCATCCCAATACGCCTCTATCTCAAGCACACTTAACTGTGGAGTTTTCCCCACAATCAAGCTCACTTAGCTTGCTACCCCACTTGCTAAAGTTTTGCAAATGGGGTAGAAAGCTAAGTGGGGTTGATTGTGGGGAAAACTCCACAGTTAAGTGCATTTGAGGAAGAGGCGTCTTGCGATGGGTTACCACCTCGGAAGTCCTGGTTACTAGGTGCAAGCCCTAGAAGTGATGATTTATGATATGTGATTCATTTTGTTGGTTTCAATCCCGCTTCTTCACGCCTGTGAGCATCACCCGATGCAATGAGTGCTAAGTGGACTATTGATATCATGAGAATTATTGGTCAGTTACAACTAATACTCATGGATATGGGTCATAGATTAATGACTTACTCTACAGAGTTAATCCCAAAAATGATATCTAATATGTTGCACTACAAAAACCCCTCTATGCTTAAATAATTTTAATATAAAATTTATATTAATGATTACACTTATGATTAATATTGTTATTATTAATAAATTAATAATATTTAATATGGTCCACTATATATATATATATATATATATATATATATATATATATATATATAATTGTTTTCTTGTATTTATTTCTTTCGTTTTGCGACTTCTTAAATTTTTATGGATCATCTATGCAACATTGAATATTAGTATATATTTCCTCCTTTTTAATAAAATTATCTTACTACAAATATTATAGCGGTAGGATAAACGTTCTATGAAATGAGTGATTTTTTCACGGACATTTGCTCAAAATCCGGTGAGAAATTGTTGGATTTGTAGATTTAAGTGATTATTTATGTATAATCGATGTGTCTGAGAGGGTTTTCAACATGTTGAATCCATTTCTGCATTCATAAATGGATTTTGAACAACAAAAAATAGTGATTCGTAGAAATTTATATCGCTAGATTCGAACAATAAAAAACATTTTGTAGAACAACTAAACAATGCCAATATTATATATTACTAAAATATACAAAGTGGAATAAGAATATTTGTATACCTAGTAAAGACTAATATATAGAAATAAAAAAATAAGATCAACTAGATTCTCAAATAAATAAAAATATAATAGCTATACCATTTAAATAAAAATATTTCATCCTTATTGGTTTAGCATTAAAATGAATTTATATTCATTAATAGATAATGGTTATTCATATAATATATTAAGTTGCTTGCAAATATTAATATTCTATCCATTAAGAATTTGTTTAAGGTTATATATTACAATGATAAAATAGGTTGCATATCATTTACGACTTAAGGTTTTATTTTTACCTAGTCTAATGGAATTGAATATAGATCCTTTTGCATAGTTGAGATGCTTGGATCTTGATCACTATTTCCTAAGAAAATAGGGCGCCATTCATGATTGAGATCATTGAATAATAGTGTACCAACGTGTATATCATGTAAGAATGCAATTAAATTGATTGAATGGTATGTATATAATGTAAGCATGCAATTAAGATGGATTGAATGGTATGTTTATAAAATTCTAAGCCTTTTTATTTAAGAAACCTTTATGACAAATGTTCTTTATAAAAATAAAATATTTTATTAATATTTATTAAAATTAATTTAGTTTTTGAAATGAGTTAAACAAATTACTATTAAAAATTTAATGAATCAAATTTAATATAAAATATTTACTTCTTAATCTTATACTCTTAAATAAGAAATACCAAAATGAAATGAACTAATCAATAACCAAAGGAAGTTAAATGTTCTTTATAAAAATAAAATATTTTATTAATATTTATTAAAATTAATTTACTTTTTGAAATGAGTTAAACAAATTACTATTAAAAATTTAATAATCAAATTTAATAAAAAACATTTACTTCTTAATCTTATACTCTTAAATAACAAATACCAAAATGAAAGGAACTAATCAATAACCAAAGGAAGTTAAATATCGTGTATTAAAATTTACTTCTTAATCTTATACTCTTAAATAAAAAATACCAAAATAAAAAGGCACTAATCAATCACCAATAATGTGTATGAATAGTGTATGTATATGTAACATTTCTCTCTTGCGAGGATATGTTATCAGCTTATTCTTTGAGGACACTTGTATGCAAGTGATTCGGTTATAACACATGGTTATTTGTTTCGCTTATGGATTTTATGATGATGTTGATGATTGTGATTTAACGTTATTATATATATNTCCATGTGTGTGCAGGACACTTGAAAATTTGTGGATGTCGAGGGAATCAATGGAACTCCTTGGACTCAGGATTTAGCCACGGAGTGGATGGTATTAGTTTGAGTATTTCATTTATGCATATGTGACAAATGATTGAGTATAGTATGATTGTCTATATGGATCAGTGACAACGTTTTGTTAATGAATGAAGGTTGATGAATGCTTTCTAATCTAACTCACATAAGGAGTAAACAAACCATGCACATAGACCAGATATTGAGGGAGACTTGTGGCAGCGTCCCTGTCACAACCTACTTGCACTCCCGTCGTGGATGAAATTATAGGTTAACGATCACTCACAAAGATGATAAGGGGTGTGCAAATCTAATAAATTGTAGGTTAACAGTCACTCACGAACACTCTAAGGGGCGCACAATAAGGAAGAGTTCTTATTCCTTAGAAGTCCTTAGTCTCTCACAAGTTCTCCTGAATGGAGTGTTGAATCCAAGGGTTGGAAAACTAGCAAAACCAGTCAAAGGCAAGTAACACCCTTGGATCACAGAGTGCGTCTTGAAGGGAACGTCGCACAAATGAAAATTGAGTCAATGAATCTAGGTGGCCTAGAAAACATGGAAAGAAGAATTATAAACCTTGAAAACCTTTGGGCCTTTTCGGATCTAATTAATTAATAAAAGATTGAAATTATTAATTAAAAATCTCAATGAAATTCCAAGCCTATTCAAAAAAAAGGGGGGGGGGAGAAATTAAGCCTAAGCCTAAGTTTGCTAAGAAAATAAAACTAAATTATAAATTAAATTAAAAAACAATGAAGTAAATCAAGTTAAGAATTAAGAAGAGGTGAAATATACCTAAAGAATTGAATTAAGTCACATACATGTAAGCAAATATTAAAAGGTAGTTTTAAAATAAGAAAGAAATAAAGATGATAGAATCTGGTACTCATAGAAAGGAATCTAGAGTCTAGATACCACTAATTTAACTAGAAGAAGACTCCTATTTAAAATCAACTCATATTTAGTAGGGCATGAGTCATTAAATGGGAATATGGGAAATAAAGAGACAACTAGGAGCGATTTTAGGACAACATTTGAGAAATGTGAGGTAAATTGGATTTAAATTAAATTAAAATATGCAATTACTTGTGCAACATGGGTGGAGGGTGACAAGTGTGAGGAGGATTAATTCTAATTTAACCAATTAAAAAACAATTAATTATGCAAGTGGGGATGTGTGAGTGAGGAAATTCCTATAAAACAAATGGTGATGATGGGAAAGGGATCACACTGGTTATGGGTAAAGTTATGTTGTCGAATTAATATTGACTAGTTTTACTTGTGAGAGTTGGGATACCCAGCTTGAGAGAGAGTGGTCGATCTACCTTGCGAGGCAAGCTTAGAGCTAGAGGATCTATGGTTTTGTGTCTGTGGCCCCTTTGCGGCTCGGGGGGATAAAGGGGAAGAGGAGTACCCCGAGCGTTGGTTGGGAAGTACCTGTGAATTTTGTGTATTAGCAGGCGAGGAGGAGGAAATTTGTGCAAGTAAAGAATTGAAGATCATTCAACGACATCATTTTGGGTTACAGTATTTTGTTGATTAATTGTTGATAGAATGATCTTGATAAATAAATTGTGTTCCCATTATTTCTCGATCGTATGGCATTGGAGAAATGGGGTCATCTATTATTGACTACCTTATGATTAATTTATTCCCTTGTACAAAAACATTAGTGGTTAGTATGGAATAAAATTAGAGAGTTAAAATCTCTATTAAAAAGAATTAATTGTAATTGTTATTGCATTGTACCCATGATCAAATTATAAAACGATTCCCTAAGATTTCTGAATAAAACTTAATGTCAAGAATTTTATTCCATTCAAATTGGTCCATAAGTATTTCTCTATTTTGCATTAATTATTGAATGCTTATTCGAGGACTGTGTTGTAATTAGTTTATCCTGAGGTATCGATATCGCTTCAACTCGACAGTCGAGTGATCGATCTAGCTCAGTGGTATAGTATTGCAGAATTCTGTAATAAGTAAAATTGTATCCTAACAGTGTGTGGCCTCGGAGTGTTGTTAGTTAATATCCACCATAAGTAATTTTTTAAGAAATGAAAGTTTTAGGAAATTTTATTAACCCTTCATAGATTATCTCACAAATCGGTAGCTTGCTGCAACCATTGAAGGGATGAGAATTGATTGATTGTTAGGGATACCTTAGTATGTATTTGGTTGTTCATATTGGATTTTTCTGTGCTTTCAGTAATTTTCTATTTTTTTAGCCCCACATATACAATATTCTCTTATGGTTTATCTCTTTTAGACTAATCGATGCAATCATGCTTGGAAATCACTAAAGAGATTATTTTATTTACACTTGGGACCAAGCTTTCTTTTTACTGTAGCAAGTTGTGTTGAAAACTTGTTTTACTTGGAAATAATGGAGTAAGCGCGAGTTGTAAGCGCTAGTTCTACGAGTCTGTTCTAAGAGTCAGTTTGTAGTTCACCGTGTGTAGAGTCTAGTGGTTTGTGGTTTGCATGTAACCGACTCAGTAGAGTCTTTTCCTATTTAAGAATGTAATCAGTCTTCATTGAATAATAGAGAAGTGAGCATAGCCTCACCGTGTGTTTGTTTTCTCATATTTTCTCTTGGTATCAGAGCCACGGGGAGAGGTGCGTAAATTTTTGGAGGTATGCAAGACCCTCCTCTGGAAGGATGCAGTGGCACACTACTCAGCCTTTCCATGCATTGAAAATGGAGAAATTCCCGTGGTCGAAATTAAGTTACAGTGCAGAAGGATTTAACTATTTCCTCACCCAAGTCACTTGTAAGGTGCAGACTCGCCGCAGTCTACTGTTGTGTGAGGTGCGAAAACCTTGGTGTTTATCCATGTGTGGAGTTCAAAATCATGGAGGTGAAAATCATGCATTCTTGCATGAGTTTTTTGAGATCTCGTGCAAATCCGTCTGTTGCATTTGTGAAATCGCATGGTAGAGCATGGAAGATCGTGAGGTTGAAATCGTGTGGAAGAGTCTAAGCATGAGTCGTATTTGTTAAAGTGGAGTTTGCATGCATGAAGCTTATATAGCTTGCATGTGAAGCTCACTCACCTTTTTCTACTAAGTGGATACGTTTTTTTATTAAATGGATATTTTTTATTAAAGCGTAAGGTGAAAATGGATTAAAAGTGGATAAAGTGAATGCATGTGGATTTTAAACTTTATATGGACTATAAAGTTTATTAAAGTGGGCTTTATTTTGAAGTGAATTTTTATTCAAAGTGAATTTTTTGTGGCATTTATTTTGAAGTATAAACATTAAAAGTGGATTATTCAAGAGAATACTATTTGTGAGATTTTGTGTGTGACCATTTGTTTTATGGAAACAAAAGTTTGGTGATTTGGGCATTCAAAAATCTAGCACAGGAACCCAGAGAGGAAGGGTGTGCTGAGTTTATTTGCATAGACAAGATTGAGACGGATCGGTGGTATTCGAAGGTAGAGAGACAAAAAGTTGCATATCCTTGGTGAATCACTTGTAGAGAATAGATTGCAACGATGGAGAATTTGCTGGTAGAGACCTACCTCAACGAATCCAACAAGTTAGATGGATCGAACTTCATTAACTGGAAAGTCAAGATGCATATCGTCATGGAGGGCTATGGTGTCTGGAACATTGCGAAGGGAACTGAACTGAAACTTGATGCGACTGCCAGTGCGACAGCAACACAGATCCAAGATTGGGAAAAGCACAAAAACAAGTCAAAGGTATTTTTTTGCATGTCAGTTAAAGATAGCATAATTCCACATATTAGAGAAGCTACAACTTCTGCTGCAACATGGACAATGCTTAAATCATTGTATGAAACTAGCAACACAAATCACATTTTTTCCTGAAATCTAAATTGCTAGGCATTAAAATAGATGGAAATGAATCTGTTAGTTCATTTTTGGGTCGTATTAAAGAGGTGAAAGACAAGCTAGTAAATATAGGGGAAATTGTTTCCAAAACTGATCTGGTCACTATTACCTTAAATGGTATGCTGGAAGATTATCGTATGTTCATAACAGGTCTCGCAGCAAGGGAGAAACCTACTACATTTGAAGAGCTGACAGGTATTTTGTTGCAAGAGGAAGAGATCTGTGAGAGGGAGATCAGGAAAAAGAGGCAGAGGAGGTAGTTCATGGCAGAGAGGCGGTTCATGGTAGAGATACAGTTCATCGTAGAGAAGACAATCTCCAAATCAAGGTATGCAATCTGACATGAATGAGTCAAAGAGATTTTTTTATTGTGGTTGACCTGGACATATTGTTAAAGACTATCATAAGAAGAAAAGTGATGAGGCTAGGAATAAACCTAGAACACATTCAAGTCATTATGCAAAAAAATCTTGAAATCAAGATCTCAGATTATTTATTTCTAGTGATGATATTAATGAACCCATGAATTTTGACTCATGGGATCTTAGGTTGTTTGTGTCTAAAGTTGCTTTATCTGCTGAAACAGATGATTCTGATGCGTGGTTTGTGGATTCCGGACCATCGGTATATATGCTTTGTAATAAAAATTGGTATGCTAATTTTAAAGAAACACAAAATGGTGCCAGAATATATTTTGGTGATGACCACGCTCATCAAATCAAGGGATATGGAGACATTCATGTGACATTTCCAAATGGTATTGTTTATCACATTCGCAATGTGGTGTATGTGCCAGGAATAGAGAAAATTTGATATTTGTGTCAACCATTACAGATCAGAACTTGAAGGTTGAATTCTTCAAGAATTATTGCATAGTGAAGGATCTGCTGGACCACTTCCAAACTGTTGCAATGGGAGTCAGAGAAGGAGGCCTATACGAACTTGACATTACCAGTAAAGCACATCATGCACTCACTTCTGCAACTATGCCAAGAGAGATTCTTTGGCATCAAAGGTATGGCCACATCAATGATCTTGATTTATTGTTATTACAGAAAAATAATATGGTTGAAGGACTTCCCATGTTCAGGAATGAGAAGGTTGGTTGTGATGGATGTGCATTAGGAAATATGCACAGAGATGAATTCCCCTCTAATCCTGATAGGAAAAATAAATATGTGTTAGATCTTTTGCACACTAATGTTTGTGGGCCTATGCAGACTAGGTCTTTAGGAGGAGCATTTTACTTTCTGTTATTTATTGATGACTGCATAAGATATACGTGCGTTTACTTCCTTAGAAGAAAAAGTCATGTTTTCGAGTAATTTAAGGAATTCAAAACCATGGTGGAAAAACAGATAGGAAAATCCATCAAAATCCTTGGTTCAGATCAAGGGGGAGAGTATAAATTAGGGGATTTCAACAAATATTGCAAAGATAATGAAATAGTACAATAATTTACAGTACCTCACACTCGACAGCAAAATAGAGTCACTGAAAGGAAAAATATAACTCTAGTAGAGTGTGCACGCAGTATGATGAAAGATAAGAATCTCTCGAATGCATTTTGGGTTGAATCCATAAATATTGTAGTTTATTTAAAGAATAGAAGTCCAACAAGGTGTCTTGATGGAGTTACTCCTTTTGAAGCCCTGTATGGGTCCAAACCTATAGTTCATAATTTGAAAGTATTTGAAAGGCTTTTGCTCATATTCCAAAGGAGAATATGAGGAAACTAGATGCTAAAGCCATTAAATGTATTTTCATTGGGTATTGTTATGATTTTAAAGAATACAAACTTTTTGATCTTTCTACTCACAAAGTATTTGCAAGTAGAGATTTACTTTTCCATGAGCAGGAAGCAGGAAATCATGATGACAATAGTCACGACGAATGGCATAGACTTCATGATGAAGGATTTAAAGAAGAGCATCAACAACAACAACAACCACAACAACAACAACAACCCCAACCATAGCAACAACAACAGTAGCAACATGAAGGACTCGGTGATATGGACAATTCTAGTAGTCACAGTTCACCTAAAGGTGAAGACAAATCTTCACAAAGTCGCGAGGAAGATAATCAGTTGAGAATATCTTCACGACAGATTCGACTACTTGAGAGGTATAACGACTATTCCTTAATGAGTAGTATTTCAAATGTCATAGAACCCATGTGTTTTGATGAAGCTAATGAACATGATGAATGGTGAAATGTAATGGAGGAAGAATATGAATCTATAATGAAAAACAATACTTGGGAATTGACTGAATTGCCTAGACATAAGAAGCCCATTGGATGCAAATGGATATACTAACCCACGTTTAAATTAGATGGTAGTATAGATAAAGGCTAAACTGCTTGCAAAGGGGTATTCACAAACATAAGGTAATGATTATGCTGAAACGTTTGCACTAGTAGCTAAATTGAATACTATCAGAATGTTAATTGCTTTAGCTACAAAGTACCATTGGAAGCTACACTAGCTAGATGTTAAATCTGCATTTTTGAATGGTGAGTTAAAGGAAGAGGTTTACCTTACTCAACCTGAATAGTTTGTGGAAAAGGGGCAAGAACACTTAGTGTGTTAGTTAAAGAAAGCATTGTATGGACTAAAACAAGCACCTAGGTCATGGTATGAGAAGATAAACTCTTTCTTTCTTCAACACGGTTTTATGAGGAGAAAAAGTGATCCAAATCTGTATACCAAATTTGATGAACAGGGGTATATAGTATTGATTTCCTTATATGTTGATGATTTGATAATTATAGTAAATGCAGAGAAATTAATTGATGAAATCAAGCAATAGTTGTCAAAAGATTTTGAAATGAAAGATCTTGGTGAGTTACATTACTGCCTAGGTCTTGAAGTTTGGAGAAATGCAAACCAAACTTTTGTTTGTCAGAGTAAGTATATCAGAGAAGTATTTAAGAGATTTAAAATGGATCAGTGTAAGTCTTCTACTGTTCCCATGCAGCAGAATGTGAAACTTTCTTCTGATGATGGTTTGAAGGAGGTGAATGGCAATGTGTATAGACATATGGTGGATAGTTTAAATTATCTCACCACAACTAGACCTCATATTTCATATTCTATGAGTGTGTTAAGTTAGTTTATGGAGAAACTTCATGAAAGCCATTGGAATGCAATAAAGGTAGTACTTAGGTATCTAAAAGGAACACTTGATTATGGTATTAAATATACAGATGCATCTGATAGGTTACTTAGATTCTGATTAGGTCGGCAATCTGGATGATCAAAGATCAACTACTGGATATGTGTTTGGAATTGGATCTGGGGTTGTTTCATGGAGCAGTAAAAAGAAACCTATTGTATCTTTGTCTTCTACTAAAGCAGAATATAAAGCCTTGTGTGCAACAACTTGTGAAGTTGTTTGGTTAAGAAGACTTCTTGAAGATGTTCGAGAAGAATGACAGGAACCTACGATGATCAAATGTGATAATCAAAGTTCAATCAGTATTGCGAAGAATCTGATTTTTCATAAAAGGACAAAGCATGTTGAAGCTCATTTTCATTTTGTTAGAGAAAAGTTGCACTCAAATGAAATAGCTCTTATGTATTATAATACTAGTGAAAATCCTGCTGATATTTTCACTAAGCCTCTTGGAAAGATTAAGCTTGAGATGTTTAGGGAGATGTTAGGTGTAGAAGTCAATCCATTCTCCATTAAGGAGGAGACTTGGAAATGATGGAGTAAGCGTCAGTTTAAGCGGTAGTTCTAAGAGTCAGTTTGTAGTTCATTGTGTAGAGTCGAGTTGTTTGTGGTTTGCATGTAACCGACTCAGTAGAGTCTCTTCCTATTTAAAAATGTAATCAATCTTCATTAAATAATAGAGAAGTGAGCGTAGCTTCATCGTGTGTTTGTTTTCTCATATTTTATTTGTTTTTTTCGAGAGAACTTTTGGGATTTTACCAGATACTTTATGGAAGAGTGTTTACTCTGTTTTCCATTGCTGTCCTCAGCTTATCGATCTTTACGTATTAATTTTATGTCTTCTCTATCAAAATCTTACTATTGCACCATGTGATATCCATACTCTTGGATTGTCTTGCCAATTATTGCTCTGAATCGAGTTGTTGCTAAGGAACCTATTCTAGATTACCACGAATTGTTGAACATCTTATTTAGATCGCTTAGGTTAAACCTTGCGTTCACCCTTCGTTTAGTTCCTCCAATCCCTTCCATTCTGAGGTTTCCAAAGGGGCGAGTAAGTTGAGAACAAATCACCTTGTTAATGGTGATGGGAATTTAAGAAACCGTCCCTTCTTTTCTGTGTGATGGGACTATCAGTTTTATGTTCTTGTCAATCAAAGAAATAATAAAAAAAACCATCTTTAATGAATACGGTGAGTTTTTCTTGTCGAAATAATATCCATCAAAGTGGTCATAATTACAGTTGGGTATTACAAAGATAGACCGCCTTTAATTGGTTGATTAATACCAGTGGGAGTGGTTAACAATGATTCCTCCTTATATTATAATTACCACTATCACTTCGCGATATCTTGACGTCGAGAGGAAAATGTCTGTCACCTAGCGACATTTAATCCAATCGTTAGTAGGAACTTCTAGTTAAGTTACCTACAAAACCATTGAATGCAGTATTCTATTCAATTTGTTTTTGTTATCCAATAAGTTCTACCACTAAATAAATATTGAGAAAATCTCTACTGGTAGTAGACATTAGTTGTAAAGAGAATATATACATATATAATTCTAATCACAACATTTCTATTATCACAAGTAATTGTTAACCAATTTAAACTGTGATGCTAGGTAGATTTATTTCCCTGTATCAAGAATCGAGTTGTTTAAGAAAAATATTTAGCTACCTTGCTTACTATGTGTTTTGAAGTGTCAAGATACAATAATAAATATCGTCTCCACAGATGAGATTGATGGTTTACGAGTCAACTTGTATCAGATAATTAATTAACAAGTGTATCCTTCATATATTTTGAAAACAATTGAATTCTCATTACTCGATATTATCAACGTTATACACTAACTTACACTCTTAAAATTATTACTGGAAAATAATTAAAAAAATGGAGTGATGTTAAGGTTCTGTTAGCTAACCTTTGCTTATTCTTTTCATCAATACGAAATTGAATGATTTAAACTTATCATAGACTTAAAGTTATAATCTTGTAGAATTATAAGAATTAGTGTTGATTTATAAAAATTTAGAGTTAAGATATGATTATAATCTCAAGTGTGTTAATCTAAGAGTATTTTAATGGACAATCTTGTGGTGTTTCCGTTTGTTTTCTAAAAAGCGGGTGAAATTATTTAAGAGATTCTTATTACTTGATTTTATATAGATTCTTGGGTTAATATGCCATCTTAGGAAAAACTTGAAATTTGACCTTGGTACATGTATTGAATAGATGTTTAAATTATAAAGTAATATAGCATACATAGTGTTATATTCATCAACGAATGGTTATACTTCGTGTTGGTGTTATAAATGTTATTATTAAGTTCTTATGATTTTTACTTAATTGATTGTTTAAACATAGGTGAATTATACTTTGTGCTCAAGAAATTAAGATGGATATATGTTGTCATGATATTCAAAAAAATATTGTGGTTAATGGAATTAAATACCTCCTCATTGCTTAGAACACAGTCTCAATACCTTAAATGGTCAAAATCCATCAAATGAATCCTGGACTTGAGTGTTGTTTATGTGTCTTGGATGTCCTAACCTTGCAAGACAGGTTGAACGGGTTGACAACTTTAGATATCCATATGTCATGGTTGATATCGTAAATAGTAATGTTGTAATTAGATTCTCATTGTCTTGTGATGCAAAATGATTGTTTAATTGTTGTTTGTCTTTTGTTCTATTTAATTGTTAAAAAAAACATTTACCGCTATTGTACTCATTTATTTTTATGTCGTAATGATTGGGGACATTAAATGTGGTATCAAAGCGGGTTCCACCCTGCAACATGGGATAATTACACCTTCCACTGTATTGAACACTTGATAGATAACTTGTTGCTAATTAAAATTGAAATTTGTCCATGCAGGTAATCATGGTTAGGGGACGTCATGGAGGTAGACGATGTGGTTCTAGGGGAGGAGTTGTGACGCCTCCAGTAGAATCCATGCCATAGGGGTATAACCCCGAAGGAGAAGAACACATCATTGGGCAGGATCATGTCGTTGTGGGAGATGTCATTGATTTGATGAGATCTTTTAGAGGATGTCAAAGGCCTTGATTAACTTACTAGATAGAGATGAGGTCAGGGCTTCTATACCCAATGAGGGTTCACAATGCGCTCCAGCTCGCAGTGGTAGATTTCATGGAGAAATCGAGAAGGTGAAGTTTCCTTAGTTCATGGGTGCCACGGATGGCTCAGCCGTCGAGGAATGGTTGAGGAACATGGCGATGTGATTTACACTTCATGACTACACCTCCAACATTGAGGTATTCATGGAGGTCTTTCAGCTTAAGGGGAGTGCTCTTTTATGGTGGAAGACACTCCTACCTCAACTAAACATGGCCATCAAAGACGTGTCATGGGAACTATTCGATAAACGGTTCTGGAAGAGGTATTTGTCAGAGGAATTCATTGAGCGTCATCTGAATGACTTCAACACCTTATGATAGGGTGGTCATACAATGTCATAGTATGAGTCCAAATTTATGGAGCTACTTTGGTATACTTCACATTTGATATGGAGAAGCTAAAGGTAAACAAGTTTGTGTTCGGACTTAGCTTCAACATTGATGCGAAGGTGAGGATCCTAAAGCCTCAAACGTTTCATGATGCAGTCCAAAAGGCCCTCATAACTGAGGAAGAGATGACCAATGAAGGTCATGGAAGAGCTCCTGCAAGACCGACTAGACATGCGACTTCAGGAGCATAGGAGTATTAGACACTAGCCAGGAAGACATGAGGGTATTGAGATACGTTTAGAGGACCCAAATTCATGACACCATAAATACTGAATCCTAAGGAGCAACCTCCCTACATAGGACCACTACATCAACAACAAACTCGCCCGCAACAACAAAATTTTAGGCCTGTTCAACAAAACAAAGAAAAGACTCAGACTCGTAGGACAACAGTTTCTACTTCAAAGACCAGGAGTAATGGAACGAAGACGATATGTTGGACATGTGGAGATATAAATTACCAGTGATATTTTCCTATTGAGAAGGTCAGGGTGGTTGGATCAACATGACCCACTATAGTGGGATATTTGGGAAAGGCCCACAAGATTCATGCAGTGATGAATAACTGTCAGGTTGAGCACCAGAACACTATACTTGAAATGTGAGGTATAATAAAAAATCAAACTTTTAGTATTTTGATAGATCCAAGTTCTACAGAGAGCTTCATTTCTATTGCAGTGCTAAAAAGAATTAAGGTAAAGAAGGTCGAGCAGGATGCGGTTAGATATGTAGAAATGGCTGCAGGTGCTAAACAAAAGGTTGGAGGAAGGGTTACAAACCGTAGGATTAAATTGGGATATTTTTTAATGAATTCCAACCTATATATCACAATCTTAGGATCTTAGGACTTAGTGATCAGTATGGACTAGTTGGAATCGCATGATACGATACTCAACTGTAAGACAAAACAATTAAGTTTGATAGATGATTTGGGACAAAGAAGAGTGATTGTAGGAAGAAACGAGGGAGTGTAATTGAGGTTCATTTCTTCTCTACAACTATAGAAGATGATGCAAAAAGTATGTAATTTATATGCAATCTTAGCACTAAAAGAAAAGGGTGAGGCAGAAGGATTAGAAAACCTTCTGGTAGTACGAGAGGTTGTTGACGTGTTTCTGTAAGAGTTACCGGGTTTTCCTCCTGAAAGAGAGTTGGAGTTTACAATCAATATGAAAAATGGAACGAAACCAATAGCAAGAATACCTTATAGGATGTCAACACCTTCGTTACAGGAGTTGAAAATGAAATTGAAGGGAGTTGTTGGACTTGGGACTTATACATCTAAGTATGTCACCTTGGGGTGCATCAGTTATTTTCATAAGAAATAAGGATGGATCATCGAGACTTTGTATTGACTATCATAAATTAAATAAGGCAATGATCCAGAACCAATATTCGTTGCCAATAATAGATGATTTGTTTGATCAGATGAAAGGGGCGACAATGTTTTCAAAGATCGACTTGAGATCAAGATATTTTTACAAAAACAAAACCTTGGAGAAATAAAATATAACAAATGTGGAAATAAAACACAGAAGATATAGAATACAATAGAGACATAGGTATCCTTGGTTCACCTAGTGTTGGCTATGTCCATCAGAGAAATTTTCAAGTCATGCCTTTATTATTATCCAAAAAATGAAGAGATACAACCCACAACAAACTCAATGTAACTTCCTCTTCTTTCTGTGTCACTCTCCTCTCACAGAATACAATATTTGTCATGATACAAGCCGAAATGCATTTCCCTCATAAAAGATGGTTGCCTTCTAGGGAAAAACAAACTCTAACATAACTTCTACCATCATATATGTGACCTTATAATGAATGGTCCATATTTACAACGAAATTACAATATACATTTACAAGGTAATTTTTCATTTGGGGGCTTCTCCCCCAAACCCCCTTTGGGGGCTTGCTTTCCCCCAGACCCCCGATCTGGGGGGATAGCCCCCCCGAACCCCACAGGGGGGGTAAACCCCTTTTACACTCCCTCACGTGGATGATTCTACATTCTTATGGGTTGTAAATTATTCATGGGGTATAAACACGACTGAAAAAAAGACCTCTAAACCAAGAATATAATCAGGCTCCACAACCAACAATATCCCACTTGAATACCGATATCAACAACTCCACAAATGTTTTATATGATGGACTATGATCCGTATTGGACCTGGAAAATTTATCATCTTCACCTTCATGCTTGAAGACTAACTAAAACTTAGCATGAACTTAGTTTCTCCTAGGTTACTCCCTTTGTTAACATGTCTGCAGGATTCTGGCTAGTGTGTATCTTTTCCAACTTCAAATGTTCATGTTCCAAGATGCATCATATGAAATGGTACTTGAGTTTTATATGCTTATAATTCAAATGGAAGGTTGATTTATTTGAAATATGAATGGAACTCTCACTGTCATAGTACAACCTCCGATTATCCTGCTTCTTTCCAAATTCCTCCATAAACCTTTGTAACCAAATCATTTATTTACTAGCCTCTCTAGTAGAAACATACTCTCCTTCTATTGTTGAAAGTGAAAATACATTTAGCAGTTTGGAAATCCAACTTACTGTTGTTCCACCTATAGTAAAAACATACCATGTGGTGCTCATCCTACTATCTTTATCACCTACCATTTCTGAATCAACATATCTCTGTAGAATAGTTTCTGAACCTTCAAAACATAATGCATGAGTAGCAGTACCTCTCAAATACCTAAGAATCCACTTTACTACCTCTCAATGTTAATTACCTGGATTATTCATATACCTGCTCACAACTCCCAATGCATGTGCAATATCTGGTCTTTTGGAAACCATTGCATACATCAAGCTTCCAATTGTTGATGAATAAGGGACCCTGGACATGTATTCTATGTCCTCTCGTGTCTTGGGACACATTTCCTTCGTTAATTTGAAATGGTTGGCCAAATTTTTACTAACTGGTTTTGCATTCTTCATTCTAAACCTCTCCAACAACTTCTCTATGTACTCACCCTCAGACAATGTCAAATTGTTATTTTTCCCATCTCTTGTTATTCTCATACCAAGGATTTTATTTTCAGCACCCAAATCCTTCATTGCAAATCAATTAGCTAATTTCTTCTTGACCACATTTATATCCTGCATATTAGACCCTGCAACAAGCATTTCAACTACATAAAATAGCAAGATAATACAACTTCCATTTTTTAGACTTTTAAAATAAACATAGTGATCAGAATCACATCTACTATAACCTTGTTTTGTCTTAAACCTATCAAATTTTAAATACCACTTCCTTGGATATTGCTTTAGGCCATACAAGCTCTTCTTCAACTGGCATACCAAATTCTTCTTTACAACAAGTCTAGCCTTGTGACACGTTTTTTCTCCATCTTCTTCCTTCAACTTTTAAAACCATTTATTCTACAATTATCTTTTTCCTGCACGCAACTGAACCAAGTCTCAAGTCTGGTTATTTACCAAGAAATCCATTTCCTCTTTAATTCCTTGCTCCCACTTCCTTTTAGTGTCTACATACATTTCCTCTTCATAACATTCTGGTTGACGAGAATCATTCAACAATAAATAGTATAATGAAGGAGAGTATCCTTTAGGGGGTCTACTTAACCTAATAGATATTCTAAAAAAACTTGCAAGAGTTTTAGGTACCTTCTGCTTCTGTTGTTGTACATTTTGATTTTTTAGTTCATTTGGAATTTTTGTTTTAGTGATTTCATCAAGCATTGTGCATTATGGTTTTTATTTTTCCTATTTCTTTTCCTACAACTGATCCTTGTACATGACCTTCTCGTTGAATATGACACCTTTATTCCTAATGATTTTGTTATTTTCATAATCCCATAAGCGATAAACAAAGTAATTAACAACGTATCCAATAAATGTACACTTCTTGGATTTTTCCTCAAGATTTTTTCTATTTTCTTTATCAATATGGACAGATTCTTCATAACCAAAAGTATTCCAGAAATAATAGTTTACCTTTTTACCTGTCCATTCCTCCTCTGGAATTCCACCATCAAAGTAGATTGAAGGTCCTTAGTTTACTAAGTAAAAAATAGTATTTACAACATAAGCCTAGAATTGTAAGGGAAAACCAAAATGCAATCTCATACTCCTTGTAAGCTCCATGATTGTCTTGTTCATCCTTTCTGACACAACATTTTATTGCGGTGTTCCTGGGACTTACTTATTTCTACAAATCCCATGGTATGAATAGTAATCATCAAACTCCTTGCTGCAATATTCACCTCTATTTTTTTATCTGAGACACTTCAACCTTTTTTATTTCTCATTCTGAACCAAAGCTTTTCATTTCTTAAAAGTATCAAAAACATTATATTTTTGTCAAATGCAATAAACCCAAGTTTTTCTAGTTGAATCATCAATAAAATTAACATAATAACAAGAGCGAGTAAGAGATGAAACCTGTGTTGGTCCCCATACATCTGTATGCATAAGGTCTAACCTTTCATTTTTATTTTATTTTCTGAATCTCTTTTGTTTTCCATAAACACAATGCTCACATAAATCCAAATCAATTTGTTTAAGATCTCGCAATAAATATCTTTTGTAAAGTATCTGCATCCCCTTCTCACTCAAGTGTCGAATCCTATGATTCCATAGTGATGTATCCACTCCTGTAGAAGCTCAAGAGATAGAAGAGTGAGTATTACCAGTACACAAATACAATGTACCTACCTTCTCTCCTTTTGCTATCTGTAAATATGGTTATACAACCTTCACTTTCCAACTTCTGTGTTGAAATTAGATTTTTCCTTAGATCTGGAACATGTCTTACCTATTAAACAACCATTGGTTTATAATGATTTTCTTTATTTTTTCCTTTCCCATTCCAACAATTTTGCATGGTGCACCATCACCCAAATGAACCTGTCCAAAATCACTTTGAACATAATATAGAAAATGTTTCCTATGGGGTGTGGCATGAAATGAACCCCCTGAATCTACTACCTAAGACTCATAAATATTATCTATAGAAAGAATGAAAGAATCTTGTAACACATCACATGTTACATTTGCTTCTCAATTTTTCCCATGTTGTCCATCTCTTTGTTTCTTTGGAGCTCTACAATCTTTCTTCGGATGTTGTTTCTTCCCACAATTCCAACACTCTACATTTTCAAATGTGGATTTGGATCTGACCTTCCTATAATTCCCGCAGTTCCCTGAGCCCTTTCCTCTATCATTTTTTCTTCCCCTATTATCCATGTTTAATGCATTCCTTGATGTCTCACCTATGATTTTCCATCACATTTATTCACTAAGCATAACACCAACAACATCATCAAATTTTAAAGTGTTTGAACTAGAGACAATGTTACTTATAATCATCACCAAGTTGTTCCATCTTTCTAGCAATGAGCACAATATTAGAAGATCCCTGACCTCATCATCAAAGTCCAATTTTACAGAACCCAGTTGATTAGTAACCTTATTAACTTCATTTAAATGATCTGCAATAGACCCACCTTCTGACATATTCATATTAAATAATCTCTTCATTAGAAATACCTTGTTGGACGTTGAGGGTTTTTCATATAGTTTAGTCAATGCATCCATCAGCTCCTTCGTTGTATTTTCTTTTGAAATATTGAAATCCATCGATGATGTGAGGCTCATTTTTATCATTCCTAGTGAATTTATTTCAAGAACCTCCCATTCTTCGTCCTTCATGGCCGTGAGCTTCTTTTATGTTCCACCCAATGGTAGAAACAAATCATTCTGACATAAATTATCTTACATATGCATTTTCCATAACCAATAGTTTTCATCATTAAATTTCTTGACCATAAACTTTCCATCTTCCTCCATTGCTCCCACTTGAACCAGGAACCATTTTTTTCTGCAAGTTACCTTTCACTATGATACCAATTGTTAGAAAAGTAGGAAGAGCAATAAAATAAAGAAAATGCATAAATAAAACACAAAAGATACACAATACAATAAAGACACAGATATGCATGGTTGACCCACTATGGGCTACGTCCACTATAGAAATTTTTAGGTCCTTCCTTTATTATTATCTAGCAAATGAAGGGATACAACCTACAACAAACCTTTTGTAACTTCCTCTTCTTTCCCTCACAGTCTACTCTCACAAAATACAATATTTGTCATGATACATAGCCACAATATATTTCCCTCATTAAATAGGGTTTCCTCCTAGGGAAAAAAATCCTAACATAACTTCTATTATCACATATGTGACCTTATAATGAATGGTCCAGATTTACAATGAAATTACAATATACATTTACAAGGCAATTTTTTCTTCAGGGGCTTCGCCCCTGAACCCCCGTTTTCCCCTGCACTCTCCGTGTGAATGAGTGTACATTCTTCTTGGGTGAAAGTCTTCATAGAGTATAAACACAGATGAAAAAAAGACCTATAAATCAAGAAGCTAATCAGGGTCCACAACCAATAGATATCACCGGTTACAAATTGAGGAAGATATCCCTAAGTGCATTCAAGATGAGGTTCATACACTATGAGTTTATGGTTTTACCGTTTCGAATAACAAACGCCCCAATTGTTATTCGTGAGTTTGATGAATGGGGTGGTCCACAAATACTTGGAAAATCTTGTTCAAGTATTCATTGATGACATACTGATATATTTTCAACCATCAAAAGAGCATGATTAACATTTATTCTTAGTACTACAATGTTTACGATAAAAAAAATAATAGAGGAAACTATAGAAATGTTCTTTTTACCAATCGAAGATTCATTTTTTGGGGCACATTATATCTGGTTAAGGTATAGTTGGGGATTCAACGAATGTGGATGCTATTATGAAATGGCCTATGCCGAAGAATGTACAAGAACTACTCATATTTATGGGTTTATATGGATATTATCGACGATTCGTTGAAGGTTTTTCGAAGATAGCAAAACCGATCACAGAATTGCAGAAGAAAAAAAAGAATCTTTTATAGACTGAGAAATGCATAGAGGAATTTCAAAGGCTCAAGGGGTTTTTGAAGACAATGTCAATACTAAATGTAACCGATACAAATAAGGAATTATTGTTATGCACAAACACATCCAAGTAAGGTTTAGGTAGAGTATTGATGCAAGACGGTCGAGTGATCGCTTAAATATTAAGGAAATCAAGAAAGCATGAGGGAAACTATGTGACGCATGATTTGGAGTTATTGGTCATTGGATATTCCTTGAAAATTTGGAGACACTATCTGATTTGATGAAAATTTGAACTAAAGACAGATCATTGTGGACTACAACACATATTTGCACAGAATGACTTGAACGTGCGACAAAGGCATTGGTTAGAATTACTTAGCGAATACGATTTTGAGATTACTTATATGAAAGGAATGATAAATAGAGTGGAAGATGCGCTGAGTTAAAGACTAAACGTATTCTTGGTGTTACCTCTTCAGACAAATCTTCGAGAAAATATTTTGACTATACATATCAACGATGATTGGTATAAAGAGGTTAAGGAAAGTATCGGACAAGACACCATGATGGTATGAAATTTTGAAGGTTATACATTATACAATGATGGATTTATGCGGTATAATAACATGATTTACGTACCACCTAGTGATGAATTGAGAAGTTTGATATTAAGTGAAGTGCATCGCGCACAGTACATGGATCATCTGAGAGTCACGAAGATGAATGCAAACCTTAAGCCTTTGTTCTTATGGAAAGGAATGAAGGCATACATAGTTAGTTACGTGGTGTGATGTCTAGAATGTCAAGAACTGAAAGATGAATATAGACATCCGATAGGATTATTACAACCACACATTATCCTGGAATCAAAATGGGGGGTCATTTCGATGGACTTTATCGTTGGAATGCCACTAAAAATAAGGTGACACAAATCGATTTTCATGGTAGTTGACACTCCAACGAAGAGTGTACATTTTCTTCATGTGTATACGATGTGTTAGGTTCCATACATAGCTAGAGTTTTTATCAGCGAGATTGTGAGATTACATGGAATTCCAAAAAGGATCATATTTGATAGAGGATCAATGTTTACATGATGTTTTTGAACCAATTTCTAACAAGATTTGGGGACACAACTAAAATTTAGTACAATTTATCACCTTGAGATAGATGGGAAGACCAAAAGAATGAACTAAATTTTGGAAGATATGTTGTGTATGTGTGTAATGGACCAATAGATATGTTTAAAAAAATTCTTGCCACTGGTAGAGTTTTCCTACAACAACAACTACCAAAGTACCATTAAGATGGAACCTTTTGAGTTTCTCTACGGGTGACCATGTTAGACACCTTTGAGCTGGGATCGACTTGAGGATAGGGTCCTAGTGGGGCCATAAGTGATCCAAGAAATGGAAGAACAAATGAAAATGATAATACACAGGATTAAATAAGTACAAGATTGTTGGAAGAGTTATGTTGATGTGCATCGCGTTGACCGCAATTATGAAGTTCACGAGCGCATTTTCTTAAGGGTGAAGTCGCATAAGAGTTCGATCAAGTTTGGAAAGGGTGATAAAATCTCTCTTAGTTTTCTGGGACCTTTTGAATTTGTTGAAAATAAGTGACCTGTGGCCTATCAAATAGCCTTTCTTGATTCTTTGCGACATATGCACAATGTTTTTCATGTATCTGTTTTGAGAGATTAATTTAGTGATCCTACACATGTCATTGACATGAATTCTTTGCAGGTGTCAGACAAGGATGATCTCACGACGGAGCCAATCCACATATTGGACCATCGCATTCGACAACTATGGATTCGAATAGTCTCTCAGGTGAAGGTCGAGTGGGACAATTATAGTCCACACTCGGCTACATGGGAGGACACATATGATATGCGTGAGTAGTTTCCTTACTTATTTGATAGATTAGACATATATATATATATATATATATATATATATATATATTGACATATACTTTTATTGCTGCATTTTTTTATATATTGTACAACTTCGGGATGAAGTTTAAAACAATAGGGGGTGTATGTAACATTCCTCTCTTACGAGCACATGTTATCGACTTATTATTTGAGGAAACTTGCGTGCACTTCATCCACATATAGCACATGGTTATTTGTTTATCTTATGGATTTTATGATGATGTTGATGATTGTGATTTAATTTTATTTGATATATATGTATTGGCAGATGTTATTGACGAGTTTTCCCTAAGTGTGCAAGAACTTGATAGATTGTGGATGCTGAGGGAATCAATGGACCTCCTTGGACTCCAGATTGAGTGAGGGAGTGGGTTTTATTGGTTTGAGTATTTCATTTATGAATATGTGACATATGATTGAGTATAATATGATTGTGTATATAAATCAATGACAATGTTTTGTTAATGAATGCAGGATGATGAATGCGTGTTAATCTGACTCACATAAGGAGTAAAAGGGTTATGCACATAGAATAGATATTGAGGGATAGGTGTCAAAAAATCCTTGTCACAGCCTACTAGCACTCCGATCATAGCTTGAGACAATCGATCATAGGTGTAGGTTAACGATTACCTAGTTCGAGAGGTCCACGATGTTGTGAGGGAAAACTGAGACAATCGCTCATGAAGATTATAAGGGGCGTGAAACAAGGTGGAGTCCTTATTCTTTAGATGTTATGATTCTCTCAGAAGGTCACCCGAAGGGAGTGTTGACTCCAATGGTTTGATAACTACCAAAACTAGTCAAAGGCGAGTGGCACCCTTGGAGAACGAAGTGCGTCTTGAAGGGCATGTCCCATAAATGAAACTTGAGTCAATGAATCTAGGTGGCCTAAAAAACATGGAAAGAATAATTATAAACCTTGAAAACATTCGGTCCTTTCCAGATTTAATTAACTAATCAAAGATTGAAATTATTAATTAAAAATCCCAATAAAATTCCAATCCTAATCGAGAAAAAGAGGTGGGTAGAAATTAAGCCTAAGTCTAAGTTTGCTAAGAAACTAAAACTAAATTATAAATTAAATTAAAAACGAATTGAGTAAATCAAGTTAAGAATTAAGAAAAGGTGAAGTATATCTAATGAATTGATGTAAGGCACACACATGTAAGAAAATATTAAAAGGAATTTCTAAAATAAGAAAGAAATAAAGATGGGAGAATGGGGTACACATAGAAATGAATATAGAGTCTAGCTACCACTAGTTTAATGAGAAGAAGACTCCTATTTTAAGTCAACTTAAATTATTTTTTACTCGTTTTACTTGTGAGAGTTAGGATACCTAGCTTGAGAGAGAGAGTGGTGGCTCCACCTTGCAAGAAAAGCTTAGAGCTAGAGGATTTTTGGTTTTATGTGCGTGGCCCCTTTGCACCTCGGGGGGCTAAGGGGGAAGAAGAGTACCCCTAGCGTTGGTTGGGAGGTATTGGTTAAGTTTTTGTATTAAAAGGCTAGGAGGACTAATTCTATGGAAGTAAAGAAATGAAGATCAGTGAGTGACATCATCTTGGATATTTTGTTGGATATTTTGTTGATTAATTGTTGATATAATGATCTTGATAAATAAATTTTGTTCCTATTATTTCTGGATATTATGGCATTGGAGAAATGGGGTCAGCGTTGGTTGACTACCTTATGATTAATTTATTCCCTTGTACAAAAACGTTACCGGTCAGTATGGAATAAAATTGGAGAGTTAGAATCTCTATTAAAAAAATTTAATTGTAATTGTTTTTTTTGTACTAGGGGAATCGGTAACAACGGCAGTATCGTACTCGCGTGACACGGGGTCGAATCCTGCCGGCTGCCTTATAACCCCTAGGGAGAAACGCACAGCCCGCAAGCACGCCCTCCGAGTAAATCCGGGTGAGAATCGACCTTGAGACCTCATTTTACATAGTTCCTTCCATTTACATGGCACTTGCCAATCGGTCTACACCCCTGCGGGCCATTTAATTGTAATTGTTAGTGCGATGTACCCATGGTCAAATTATCAAGGGATTCCTCGATATTTTTAAACATTTAATTGTAATTGTTAGTGCGATGTACCCATGGTCAAATTATCAAGGGATTCCTCGATATTTTTAAATAAAACTTACTGTCAAGAATTTGATTCCATTCGAATTGGTCCAGAAGTATTTATCCATTTAGGATTAATTGTTGAATGCTTATTCCAGGACTGGGTTGTAATTAATTTATTCTGAGGTGTCGTTATCGCTTCAAGTCGACAGTCGAGTGATCGATCTAGCTAGGTGGTATAGTACTGTAGAACTTGTAACGAGTAAAATTGTATCATAACAGTGTGTGGCCTGGGAGTGTTGTTAGTTAATATCCACCATGAATAAAGTTTTAAGAAATGAAAGTTTTAGGAAATTTTATTAACCCTGTATAGATTATCTCACAATTGGGTAGCTTTCCGCAACCATTGAAGGGATGAGAATCGATTGATTGTTAGGGATACCTTAGTATGTAGTTGGTTGTTCATATTGGATTTCTGAGTGCTCTATGTGAGTTTCTATTTTTTTAACCCCACATATATAATATTCTTCTACGATTTATCTCTTTTAGAGTAATCGACGCGAGCATGCTTGGAAATCACTAAAGAGATTATTTTATTTACAGTTATGCCATCCTTTCTTTTTACTGTACTAATTATTACCCTCGTTGGTGATTTCTTCATGGCCTCTTTTGTATCCAGTCGTGTTGAAATATTATTTTCTTCTCAAGAACTTTTGGGATTTTACCAGATACTTTATGGAAGAGTGTTTACTCTGTTTTACGTTGCTCTCCTCAGCTTATCCATCTTTACGCATTAATTTTCTTTATTCTATATCAAACTCTTATTGTTGTGCCATGTGATATCCGCATTCTTGGATTGTCTTTCCAATTAATTATCAATGTCAAGTTGTTGCTAAGGAACCTATTCTAGATTATCACGACTTCTTGAACATCTTACTCAGATAGCTCAGATAGCTTTGGTTAAACCTTTCCTTCGCCCTTAGTTTAGTTCCTGTAATCCATTCAATTCTAAGGTTTCTAAAGGGGCGAATTGGTTGAGAACAAATCACCTTGTTAACGCTGACAGGAATTTAAGATAGCGTCCCTTCTTTGTTGTGTGATGGGACTATCAGTTTTATGTTCTTGTAAATCAAAGAAATAATAAAAGAAAAACCATCTTTAATTACTATAACGAGTTTTTCTTGTCGAATTAAATGTCGTCGAAGTGGTCGTAATTACAATTGGGTATTACAGAGATAGACCGCCTTTAATTGGTTGATTAATACGAGCAAAATTTAATCCAATCGAAAATTTCTGAGACATAGCGAAATTTAATCCAATCGTTAGTAGGAACTTCTAGCTAAGTTCCCTACATAACCGTTCAATTCGTTTCTGTTATCCAATAAGTTCTACCGTTAATTAAATCTTGAGAAAATCTCTACCAGACATTAACTCTAACGAGAATATATACATATATAATTCTAATCACAACATTTTTATTATTACCAGTACCTGTTAACCAATTTAAACAACGAAGCTATTTACGTTTATTTCCCTGTATCAAGAATCGAGGTGTCTAAGCAAAATATTTAGCTACCTTGCTTACTATGTGTTTTGAAGTGTCCAACTATAATAATAAATATCGTCTCTGCGGATGAGATTAATAGTTTATGAGTCAACTTGTATCATATAATTAATTAACAAGTGTATCCTTGAGATCTTTTGAAGACAATCAAATTCTCATTACTCGATATTATCAGCGTTATACAGTAACTTACACTCTTAAAATTCTTACTGGATAATAATAAAAAAATCAAGTGATGTTAAGGTTCCATTAGCGAACCTTTGCTTATTCTTTTCATCAATATGAAATTGAATGATTTAAACTTATAATAGACTTAAAGTTTTAATCTTGTAGAATTATAAGCATTAGTGTTGAGTTATAAAAAACAGAATCAAGATATGATTATAATCTCAAGTGTCTTAATCTATAAGAGTATTCTAATGGACAGTGTTGTGGTTTTTCCCTTCGTTTTTAAAAAGGGGGTGAAATTATTTAAGAGATGCATATTACTTGATTTTGAATACATTCTTGGGTTAATATGACATCTTATGAAAAACTTGAAATTTGACCTTGGTATTTGTTTTTAATAGATGTTTAAGTTATAATGTAATATAACATACATAGCATTATATTCATCCATGAATGGTTATGCTTCATGTTGGTGTTATAAATGTTCTTTCAAAGTTTTCGTGAGTTTTACTTAATTGATTGTTTAAACATAGGTGAACTATACTTTGTGCTCAAGAAATTAAGATGGATACGTTGTCATGAAATTCAGAAAAAATGTGTGGCTAAGGGAATTAGACACCACCTCATTCCTCATAACAATCGTAAATTCTGAGATCTTAAATGGTCAAAATCCATGGGATGAATCTTGGACATAAGTGTTGATTATGTTTCTTGGAGATCCTGACCTTGCACGATAGGTTGAGCGGGTTGACAATTCTAGATATCCTTATATGGCATCGTTGATATCGTAAATAGTAATGTTGTAATTGGATTCTCATTTTTCAATGATGAGAAATGATTTTTAATTGTCCTTTGTCTTTTGTTCTATTTAATTGTTAATTTTTATTTTTACTGCTACTGTACACTTATTTTTATTTCATAATGGTTGGGGACGTTACAGTATCCAAATTTATTATGCACACATTTGAATAAACTACTTAGAAAACCATGTATAACATATAAGAAAACTTGTTTTATGTTCATAGGGAAAATGATATTTTTTTTTATAGAATATGAGGCATTTTATTGGTTAAAAAAGCTTGGCCGAAACCACTCAGTAAAAAATAAGAGCTAGATTTCATAGAAAAATTATGTCTTTTGTAGAGATTGTAACAATCAAAATTCATACCTTCTACTAAGCCTTATCCAAAATCTATTAATTTTATTATTCTGCACTGAATAATTTGGTAAATTATACCATTTATACATACTGAAAAACAAAACATACTCAAAGAAAAGAATATTAAGTCTGTCCACTACCATTGACTTTCTTGAACATATCTTCAACAAGATTTGTTGGGGCATTCATGTTTGGAATATGCATCGTCCTTGTAATGTCCCCACCTTCTACTGTCTCACCAAGAAATGAAGAACTAGATTTCACATCCTACTGAGCCAACTGATGCTTAAGATATTCTTGTTGACTTCTCAAAGTGTACACTTCCTCTTGTAGATGTCCAATCATAGTTCGATGTTGGACCAAAGTGTCTAATGCAAATGTGAGAGTTGAACTAAGTGAATCTACCCAGATGACCAATCACTTTCTCTCCTTGTACCTAGTTTCCTCCATGTCCTCCACATCCTTCTCACCATTGTTCTTTGAAGCCATAGTGTTCCAAATCCCCAAATTGGCTAGGAAATGACAACACAGAGCACCTAGGAGTCAAAGTGCAGGATTCCTTTGTGGGGAGGATTTTGAAAGAGAACTGTTATCTTTATGCAGAGATTTAAATACCACCTAGAGTGCAATTAATCCATAGGAGAATGGAGTGCACAAAGAGAGTTATCGGGAAAGGACTACAAAACAGGACCAAGAAAAAAACAATGCACACCGTATAGACCCCAATCGGACCTTGAGAATGTCAAGGAAAAGAATACAAATCAAGGTATCACCTTCTCCTTTAATATCAAGATAATCAATTCCAGAGTGAGCAGTAAAGACTCTTCGTACCTACAAATACATAACTAGATAACAATCCACAAGGTGGCCATGAGAAATCAGGATATTGATGACATCGCTTCCCAAATTTTTCCAATGAAACTATACGCTCTCTTGTAATCCACAAACTCTCATGATTGCAATGCCCTTATCTAGAGCCGAATCCAGTGAATTTGGAATGAAAATAAGTGAGGAGTGTACTATCTTCAGATTGTTGTGATACTAGCAACGAGCTAGCATTGATATCCCACTATACTTCCTTAATGCCATTATGAGAATGGAATTGACGACATGATCATACAATTACTCATGCATGATACTAACACAGAGAGGAAAGGGGACATGTTAAATAAATGATAATTGATAATATTAGCAAGAAAAAAAAATTCAATATAATAATTTGGCTAGTTTCATTGTCATCTATTTTGATTATATATATTGTTATATTTAACAACGGTTGCATGGGAGCATAGTCCCTATCGAGTTAGTTGTAAAATATGTTGTCAAGAATGAAACTTAATATAACTAAATGAGAGGCAATGGATAATTTTTGTCAAAAAATAATAACTAAACAACACATATAATGAAAAAGAATAAAAAAAAAAATATGCAATAAGAGAATGATAAGCATAAAGAAAAATCAAGTATTTTAAACATTTAGTATTATTCAAGAAAAAACATTTAGCATAATACTTTGTAAAAAAAATAAAAATGAAAAGTATTGAATGTTCAATGAAGAGGTTATCATATGCAGGAAGCAATTAAGTGAAATTTTCAATAGGAAGGTTAGAATATGTGGGAAGAAAAATAAAGTGATTGGAATACAAAAAAAATAGAATAAAAGTTGGAATACAAAAAAAATAGAATAAAAGTTTGCAGATTGCAATATTGTAAATTATTGAATGTAAAGTAAAGTTCAGTAAAATTGTAATGTCAAGTAAAAGTTAGTAGTTAAATAGTAAATTCTCAATGTGGATGAAAAGTTAGTATAAGTTAGGATAGGGAGGAACAAGTCTGAAATGTAGGTTCAATTTAATCTAGAAAATAATTAATTGACTTGATCCTTTCTATTTTCAATTGATTTCTACTTTCGTAATTGAGTATGCATTTAAAGAATGATATTAATAGTATGGCATTTTTATTGAAAGATTCCATAACAGAGGGGGACAATATATTTCAAAAAAAATGATAGAATAAGTAAATCTTTTGTTTGACTCTTTCTTTTATGCAGAAGTAAATGTGTGTGGACATAAAGGACAACGATGAAATTGTGAAATCTTTACACATAAAATTAAGTGACATAAAACAAAGGACATAAAATTCTATGCACAAAATATTATATTTAGCATTGGACTATGTAAAAAAAACAAAACATTATTAGCTTAAAAATGGTTTTCTAATTATATTAAATAAGCCCTTATCACACTATTTACCTCATTTATCATCAACTTACCTACCATTGTAAACATCTATAAGGAATTATTTTCTTTTAGTTATAATTCCTACTAATTTTCAACCATTACGATAGCCCTAACTTCGAAATCTTAACTAAGAACTATCATGCCAAAAATAATTGTTATACACCTATTATATATATACACAAAAATGTTTACTAGGTTCATTATTTTATAGTTAATTACTTACCATAGTATTTGACCCATACTATGATTAATCGTAGGTCTTCGTGGCTTGATGCCTGGACGCACTAAGGTAAAGGTTTATTACCTTATCAACACTTATTGATTTTACTAAATTATCAAAAGAATGATTGATTTACAAAGATTATTTACTTAGTCGGTTAACGAAATGGTTTAACGATAATTGACATTTGATTTTGCACCCAAGCAATGAGGCTCTTAAATTTTATAACACATATGTAGATAGATTCTTCCACTTGAAATTTTTAATTCTCTTTGACTACAGAGATGTATACCTCCACTCATTTAACACCCTGTATGCGTGGTATACTATCATGTGGTTTGGACCAACCATACGCTTCCACCTTTACTCTATCACATGGCTACAAAAACCTTGAAGAGAGGTGTATCACATAGTACTTATGTGAATGTACAAGTTGAAGGTCTCGAGGCTCTTATGTTTCACGACTATTGAATGTGACTATCAAGTGATTACCTCAAAAAAATATTGCATTGCGCTTTAGGATTTTGTTGAAGGTTTACTCTTGGCCACAAATGCTCAAAACCAAACGTCTATTTGTTAAATCTTTGGAGTTATCAATTTTCTCCAACGTTTAATTATCCGGGTTTTAAAAAGCTACTGTCGATATGTTTCTTTTGTTTTCTTGTAAAAGATTTTTTCCACATAGAAATTGTGACCTTGGCACTAGGTTTAATATTTAACAATCGTTATCACGATATAAGGGTGATTACTCTGTAATTGCTAAGAGTAAAGGTAAAACTTAGCTAAAGATGTTTATTATTTTTCTTTTATTTAGTTATCAATCTTCATTTATTCGAAGACTTATAATTTTCCTTAAATTTTGGTAATAACACTAAGTGTAATTATTAGTGGTAGTAATAAGGCAATGATATTAAGAGTAATCTTCTTTGCTCTCACCATGGAGTGATTTCATCCAAATAAGGGTAAAGAACTCTATTATTTATTAAAATCCATGACGATTAACCCTAATATGATAACATATCAAGTCTATATTAGAGTCAAAGGCCACATATTATTTAGTTTCTAGTTTATTCTTTAAGGTTTTTTCCCTTAACGTGTTACAACCATTTGTATTATAGCAACTGTAAGTTTCATTCCACGACCACCATTCTAATCTTAACGATTTGCAAATAATAAGTGTGTATTCTTGAATATATGGATTCATAAATTATGCTATTGAAATGTTATATAAATTTGTCAACAGGCGCTTCGCTGCTAGATATACACGTAATGTTGTAGTCTTCTTACAGTTAGAAGTAAATAATTTGAGTTTTTGTATTCGTAAAATTCGACTTTGCACTTAAGACCATACTTTGTTTACATCGATTTGGTAATAATCCGGTGATAATTTTACTATAGCGTGGAGATCTCATGTTTTGAACTCACACTAATTTATTATGACCATAATGTTCTAACATATTGGTTTTCAGCTACTCATAATATGCTAGGTAGTTTATAGAAAGAGATAAATAATCTATTGTAAAATCACACCATGTTCATTGCTTCTATTTCATTATTTTTTAAATAGTATTTGGGTACTATTTTTAATGATGAGTTCTTTTATCGTTTTGAGCGAACTCATCAGGCCAAGAAAAGGGAAACATCTATTTTTATGTATCTTCAGCCTATAAAAGGATCCAAATCCATGACCTGAAGTTGACATATGTTTTAGATCGAAGACATTAAGTTGACACAAGTGAATAAGTTTTGTTTAGAAAAAATGAAAACTTAATCATATTGATATTTTGTGTAACCAATAATATATTAATATTGTCTATAATATTCCCATAATTATGCCCATAATAGGCCCATAATATCATGGAAAGATAACATCACAGAAAAGAAGGACAGGTGGCGTGCTCTAGCTCTGATGAGGCCACGTGATCCCTCCCCGACGCCACCCTCCTCTGCTTAATGTCGATCACATCAAATCCCCCTCGCATTCACTCCTTTGCATACATGTTGCTCACCTTTGCATACATGTTTCTCATTCTCCGGCGTGCCATCTCCATTATCGTTATCATGGTGATGGTTGATCCACCTGACCCTTTACTCCTACGCTTGTGTGAAGTTATGCTCTAGCTCATATTTAGGGATGTTGCTCTTTCGCCAAGATCCAATGACATTTTCCTCGGTGCTCTACGTCATTTCAACACTTTCTTCTAGACTGGCTTCCCCACCTGCTCTTTTTTTCTTTATTTTGGATTTCTTGCTCTCTTGGTAATGTTCAGGTAACGCAGGTAGCAGGTAGCCCAAAGGGAGTCCTCTGTGGTATCAGACTTACGAATGAATGGCTCTCCGACCACATTCACCCAATCTTCCTACACCAAGTTCTTCGAACTACTCTTCGTATTTATCCTCCCCTAGCCAACACACTCCTCCCTATCTCTCCCCTCCTTGGGTATGCTCAATTGAGTGGTTTTACAATGATTGAACCTCACTAGATTTCCCCCCGCCCCCCAGCACATATTGCATCCTCCTCACGTCCTCCCTTTGTCCCATCTCCCACTCCACAACCTTTACCCCACCCCTCCACCCGCATGGTGGATACCCCTCCCTCACCTACTCCACTTGTCTTCTCGTACTTTGATTCTTGGAAGCGCCTTCTTGTCTCCTGGGAAAATGTTTAAAGCCTCATCTTCGATGCCTGGAGGGACATGGAGGACCTCTGTTTCATGATCAAAGTTATGGATAGATAGGGGGAGTGATTGGATCTCCTTCTCACCACCTTTCTTGGCTCCCTTCACTCCCCTAGTACACTAAAGAGTTCTCTAGCTGTGATAGTGAATGCTCCAGAAACAAGTGCCCAAGAAACTTCCCTACACGCGGATGAGGAGTAGATAGGACATGAATGCTAACTCAAAACTGGGTTCAGGTTATGACTTTCATTTTAGTTTCTCCGGAGCTTAGGAGTTTCTTCATGCTCCTTTTATTGATTATGTGACACTTAGACTCTTATTGGGCCTTATGTGGCACCATTTTGATCAGACAGAGACACCTCGATATTCAGTCCATTTTTGTCTTTCTTGAATAGTATATTTTAGTTTTTAATTCAGTTTCCCAGCTGGATGATTCAAACCGACAAAAACTTTGACATGATAAAAAATATTGTATCTTTATTTTATGAAAGTTAATACAAATATTCTTACTTAAAAAAAATATAACTCATAATATTTGTCCATCCTACAGGAATCTAACTTCGCGAGAAGACTTATCCCTTCAAAGGAAACATGTACATTTTACTAATTTTTTAAATTTTTTTCCTTTCTTCTAAACCTACAACATACACCATACTAATGACCTTTTTCTTGCTTCTTACATATTGAAAAGGGCTACTAAGAAAATCATGATTATCTCAAATAAAAGGTATTCGAGTTCCAACTTATGTGATTGATACAAGTACAATACAATATAGATATGTGATTTTTATTTAGGAGAGTTGTGTGTAATTTTAATATCCATGGTCCATGGTCCCCTTAAAGGGAATATTTTCTATTTATAAATTATTTTATTTCTTATCTGACTATATAAATAAAGAGTGACCTTTAGACTTTCATATATAGTCTATCTTTGAGTGTCTAAATTCTTTTGTTTTAATTAAGAAATAACATTATTATTTGTTCATAGATTTAGATATATTTGTATGATCATTTTTATTTCACTTCAAGTCATATACCCTAGGTTATATATATATATATATATATATTTTGTGTATTATAAGAAAGAATATCATCAATAATGCTATATACATATTATTGCATAGCGTTTTTGTTTAATTTCGTTTATCTATGTTTTTTACCATTTATTTTGTAATATAGAAATTTATCAATTGTAATAGAATCTTTATATAAAATGCATAAGTCATATTTAATCCATATAAATAAATTCTCTAAAATCAATAATCTTTGTGACTAAATAGTAAATTAATATGCAAATTTTCTTCACTAATGATTAGAATATACATATCTATATCACACAATTCAAAAACAAATTTGTAGTATTCCAGATATAATATGATAGGAGGAACAAAAATATTAAGCAGGAAATGACATGACAACAATGATATATCCAAAACAATCTCAGAATAATACCAGATTAACACTAGAAAGAGCACCTTTATTAATGGCATCAATGTTCACTTGGCTCTTCGAGGGGGAAACCTCCAGTATAACATAGCTCTATTACAATAATATCCAAGAAAAACCTTATCATACCCTCTACTCCTATTTATACTAAATCTATCAATCCAAAAGAACAATCTAGAGGAAGATCCTTCTAGATGCAGAAGCTTCTATTAGGTATTCTTACATTTGACTTATTCTTCTTTATTGTCATGCCTTATTAATATTGGCCTTTATTACATGGAGTTATATTATTCTACGTGTGTGAGGGGTTAGGGAGGTTAGGTCCCTAACATGCCCTCCCCCTTGAAGAGAAACCTTTTCCTCAAGGCTTAAGATGAGGAAATTGTTGTTGAATGGTGGTTGACTCCCAGGTGGCGTCTTCTTGAGTTGTATATTTCCATTGGACTAACACTTCCTCGATGGTGCACTTATGGAGAAGACATTCTCATTGGTCCAATAATGCTTGTGGATGCAACCTGATGGAACCTTCTTCATCCAAATCAGGGAGACTAGTTTGATTTTGGCACTTAGCTCCAATCACCTTCTTTAAGCAAGAGAGATGAAAAACAGGATGCATCTTCGACTGAATGGGTATAGATAACCGGTAGGCCACCGATCCCACTTGCTTGAGCATGGTATAAGGACCATAAAATTTGGGAGAAATTTAATGATAGTGTTCATATTTGAGTGAAGTCTTCTTATAAGGTTGTAGTCAAAGAAACACATAGTCCCCTTCAGCAAATTGTCGTTCGGAACGATCTTGATGTGTTTGTTGTTTCATGTGATTTTGAGCCATGGCCAAATTGTCTTTGAGGGCCCAAAGAATATCTTCTTGGACTGTAATATTTTTTTCAACCTCATGAACCTTCGAAACCCATGGCATGTATTAGAGAATTGATGGTGGATTTTGGCCATATACTTATTTAAAAGGAGTCATGCGTGTAGGTGTATGGTAAGATGTGGTGTACCATCATTCAGCTAGGGGTAACCACTAAGCCCACTGTTTTTTCCTCTCATATATAAAACAACTCAAATATGTTTCCAAACACTTGTTGAGAATGTCAGTCTGGCCATCCGTTTGGGGGTGATAGGCCGTGTTGAGATGCAATTGGGTGCCTTGTATCTTGAACAATTCTTGCCAAAAATTGTTGGAGAAAGTGAGATCTCTATCAAATACAATAAAATTAGGCATTCCATGAAGCTTGAAGATATTATCCACGAATATTTGAGCAAATTTGGATGCAATGAATGGATGTTCAAGAGAACAAAATTGAGCATATTTGGAAAGACGATTGACGACCACTATGATGAATTAATTATTGCTTTATTTAGGTAATACAACAATGAAATCCATAGAAATATCTTTCCAAATAGTTGTGGGAATCAGAAGAGGTTGGAGTTTGCTTGAAGCTTGGTTTGTTTCTCCCTTGTTGCATTGACAGGCCTCACATTCATCCACAAAGGTGTGAATGTCATGTTTCATACCATCCCAAAAAAATGAATATTTGACCCATTCGTAGGTTTTGGTAAACCTTGAATACCTGACTGTGGGTGAAGCATGAAGTTCAGAAAGCACCGCGAAATTAAGTTTTGATTGCTTGCATAAATACAAATGGACTTTGAAGAGAAGATCTTAATTGTTCCAAGTATACCCTGGAAAAGTTGGTGAATTGTGTTTCAATTGGTGGATCATACTATAAATTTTGGGGTCTTGCAACAATTCTTGACGAACATCTTGAAGCCAATCTGGTACAATGAAGGAGAGGGAGAAAAGGGACCCGTCTTCTTTATATTTCTGGGAAAGAGCGTTTACCACTACATTTTCCTTTCCCTTCTTGTAAATGATGTCATAATCATAGACAAATAGTTTGTTCACCCATTTGGGTTGCTCCAGTGATGAAATGCACTATTCCAGAACATACTTGAGACTCTGATGATTAGTTTTGATTTTAATGTATTGACCCAATAAATAAGGATGTCAAAGATCCACAACATGGAGAATTATAGATAACATTTCCTTTTCGTAAATGGATTGGCCCAAACTTCTATCAGAAATTTGTTTGATAGTGAAGGCTAAAGGACTACCATCTTGCATGATGAAGAACCCAATTCCTTTCCTGAAAGAATCACATTCCGATATGAATATATTTGTGAAGTTTGTAAGTGATAGGATAGGGGTCTACCATATAACATCTTTCAAGGCTTGGAAGGAGTAATCCACAACTGGAGTCTAAGTGAAAGCACGTGTTTTAAGGAGAGAAGTGAGAGGAGCTACAAATTTTCCATAATTCCGAACAAAATTCTTATAATAGCCCATTAAAACCAGAAAACTACTCAGTATCTTGAGATTTTAGGGGGAGGCCAATATTGCATAACTTCAATTTTCTTAGGATCCACCCAGACACCATCCTTGAGGATAATATGACACAGGTATTCCATCTCTGAGGCTCCAAAGGAACATTGAGATTGCTTGAGGAAATTTTTTTTCTTAGAGAGTAGATGGAGAACTTCATTCACATGGGAGAGGTGGTATGTCCAAGTTTTACTACAGATGAGAATATCATCAAAGAAAAATATGACAAAATGACAGAGAAAAGGACGAAAGACATGATTCATAATACTTTGGAAAGTGGAGGGAGCATTACACAATACAAAGGGAATTACCAAGAACTCATAGTGACCCTCATGAGTTCAAAATGAAATATTGGGAATGTTTTATTCTTTCATATGGATATGGTAGCATGTAGAACATCGATCAATTTTGGTGAAGTACTGAGAAATACTCAATTCATCTAATAATTCATCAATGACAGGAATGGGGAATGTTTCTTTGATTGTGAGTTTGTTCAGGGCGTGAAAATCAGGACACATGCATGAAGTACCTTCTTTCTTGAGTACCATGACCACATCGGAAGAATAGGGGTTGTTACTAGGATGGATAACACCCTCTTCTATTAATTCATGAACATTTTGTCAATTTCATTTTTATGGGAAAAGGGATGATGATAAGGGAGAAAATTGGGAGGAAGAGTATCCAATATGAGATGGATGGAATGATTATGGACTCCACGGAGGTCGGGATGCATAGAAGGTGTCTCAACAACATCAAGGGAGTGGAGTTGGGAAATAATTCAAAAATGACCCTTTTGAGGATCTTTTCCATGCAATGGGAACCGATAATCTTAGGGGAGCCTGTTTTGATACCTTGGAACATATAATGTTTCCCCTCCTATTGGAATTGCATGGTTAAGTTGTTAAAATCTATGAGAATGGGCATGAAAGAGTGTAACCATTAGGGATCGACAAAAAATTCAAAACCACCCATGTCTATAGAAAACATATTGGATTTCAGGTGCTACTCACCAATTTGGAGCTTAACATTTTCACATCATCCCCCACATTTCATAGAACCTCCACTAGAAATCATTATTTGAAAATTATCGATGACACCAATGTCACAATTCATGTCTTCATCAATGCAAAAATGATTAAAATTATGGGTTCTACCTCTTTCCACAAGGATGATGACTTTCCTATTTTTAATGTAACCAATTAATTTGAGAGTCTGAGGAGAAGAGAAGCTAGTGAGGGAATTAAGTGAAAACACCAGGTCAACTTCTGGTGGGTCAAAAGGTGGGGTCATATCAGAGGGAAGTGATAGTTCCTACAATGATGAAACAATGACCTCGTCTTCAGAAATATCCTCAGTCACAACCATAAAAATATTTTGTTACTTACACTTTTTCCTTCGAAAATATTTTTCATCATAATTATAACAAAGACCCTTGAGTTTACATTCATCTATTTCATCCCTGGTTAATTTATGGATCTTGAAGGGAGTTGCAGGAGGGGTAGAATTGGTGGGTTTAGGGCGATGAGGAAATGATGGTTTGTATATATAAGATGAGACAATATGTTGTTATTCCCTAGCATGTTGAGTATCTTACAACTAATTATGGGGTGTGCCATGAGAACATGGGAACATATTTCATCTTTTAGGGAATTGATAAAGCATTCCCTGAAGAAAGCATCTAGCATGCCTTCCATTCTAGAATCCAATTTATCAAATGTAAAAATAAAGTCTTCCACTCTCCCACATTGCCTCAAATTGGTCAAATGACCTAAATTGTGGGTGTCAGAGTCATGGTTGTCACAAATATCTACCACAAACTATGTCCAAGAAACATACCCTTGGCAAGCGCTTTTTATCCATTGCCACCATTTCCTTTGTTAAAGATATAGATGTAGGATACCGTAATGAAGCTTGGATAAATCATCAAAAATTCCATGCAAAGAGGAATAATGTTACATTTGGGTGACCCATCCTCTAGGATCTGAGCCATAAAATTTGTTCACCTCAATTCTGGGAGGGCATAGGTCTTGAGAAAAATGGGTAGTATTGATCTAGGTGGATATCGGTGGCCACTCATATTTTCCAAATGGCTCAAAATAGTTTTCTGGCCATTTTGGCAATTTACTATTTTTAGCAGGTTTTAACTTTTGGGGCCATTTTGAGGGTCCAAATGAAGGTTTTTCGAGATAGAGGTTCTCAATGATAGCTGAATGCATGATTGAATGCCCAAAATGAATCTCCTCGATAATACATTTCCAACAAGCTATCACATGCCTAAAATGAAGATCGTATGCAAAAGTTACGACCCCGGGAAGTTGATGTACTCACTTACCCAAACGGGGCCCACATGACTTTTGGCGTTTCATCTCCTAGGGTTAGGTTTTTGGATGTCTAGGAATTTTGGAATTCCCATTTATTGTAAAAGGGCCTTCAGAGCCGCATTGTAATCATCTTCTTGCGAATGCGAATAGCCGTCACATCTCTTCTCAGAGATAAGCTGCCACCATTCTAGCGAGTCTTTCACTCTGTATTTTTACAGTCTCTGTACATTTCTTGCATTAATAGAAATCATGTATTATTGTATATCTGTGTTTATGGTTGCATCTATGATACATTTCTATTATATTATTGAATATCTACAATATCTCTATGCATTTCTTTATTATATCTCCAATCTAATTTCGTGTCGAAAATAATCTGGATCATTGGTATCAGAGCAGGCTGCTCTTCATCATTTTTTTCAGTGCATGTCCCCGACGAGGTTCGAGTATAGCAAGTTGGGTCTCGAGATTGTCTCTCTTGAAAACAATCGCTCTCGCACACCCAAGAAACCCTCAATGGCGGAAGAAAAGAAAATCGACGGAGCAGGCGATCTTATCAATCTATTGCTTGAGCAAGCTCTCACGCGACAGAGGGACGAAATGATGGAGAATTTTTCCCACATCCTTAAACACCTGCCGATAGAATCAGGCACATCTTCATCAAGAAGCCACTTTGAAGGCACCTCACCTTTCAGGGTACAAGTTAATTTTGATATTCCTGTATTTGAAGGACAGATAGATGGAGAAGCCCTAGAAAAATGGTTAACTCTGCTAAAAGGTTATTTCTCTGTTCACAATTTTTCTGACAAAGAAAATATCACCTTCGCACTCCTTAAATATCTCCCTCATGTCAAACATTGGTGGGAAACTTACTGGGAGCAAAGTTCCACAGAGGAGTCTGGAATATATGGGGTCGATCCCACCTGGGATTTTTTTGTGGATGCGGTAAAGGAACAGTATTATCCTGTTGGAAACTATGAGGACCAGTACATGAGATGGACCACACTGCAGCAAGTGAGGGGCCAAGCAGTTTCGGAGTTCACCAATACCTTCCATACCTAGCGCATTAAGCTGGGTATCAAAGACTCCGAGCGACATTTGGTTCTGAAATACCGTGGGGCTCTACATAGATACATCCAAACTGAAATGGATTTTCTGGACATCTCATCACTTGATGTTGCTTATCGATATGTTGTTAAAATTGAGCAGAAATTTAAGCACCAGAACAAATGATAATTCTTGTCTGCAAATATGCAACAACCAAAGTATGACAAAGACAACCCTAAAAAAAAGTCTCCCGAAAACCATTCCAAGCCACAAGAAAAGAAGAGTCATGGGAAGACAAAGAAGGACACCGGAAAATGGTGTGATTTCCACAAAATCCCTTGGCACAACACCAACAAATGTCGCTCAAAATAGTCATTGGTGGTCGAGATCAAAGATAAGGAGCCTAACCCTGATTCTGAATCTGATTATGAAAATACTGGTAAAAGACATATCATCGACGCAGACCCCACTGCTATTGTCGCCACCACATCAATTCAACCAGAAGAACCAACAGATCCAGAAGAGGGGGAGCACCTTTTTCATTCACAGATGTGGGTGAAGGGGACCCTACTACATTTTATTGTTGATAGCGGAAGCCAGAAGAACCTCATCTCAGTAGAGGTCGTCAAACAGTTGGGATTGTCGACAACACCACACCCACAACCATACAACATTGGGTGGCTTCGCCAAGGATGAGATCTTCGTCTCAGCCAACAGTGTCGATTGTCATACGGCATCCAACCCTTCAAGGATGAGGTATTATGTGATGTTTCCCCACTGGATGTCTGTGATGTTCTCTTGGGCCAACCATATATATGGAAACACCATGCTATCTATGAGTCTCAACACCGTAGTGTCATTATTACTCTGGGGGGTCATCTCTACAGGATACCAGAGGTAGTTCCAACTACTGCCCCACCTAAACAATGCCACAAGGTAGTATCTCATACTACAAAATTCATCTTCTCCACAATCTGTTCAAAGGGTGAACAGAAGGATACTACAGCCACCACAGCTTCAGCTAAAGCACCTTCTATCTAACAGGAGCAGGTCGAAAAGGTTGCAGCAAAGCACGGAGATTCCTTCTGCACACATTCATCTAAAATAGCCAGACTGGTTAGAAAGGTCCAAACCTTCCAGCCACATGTTCGTGACAGATTTCCACAAACTAAGCAGTGTGACTTCTCCAGCAAGATAAGAACCTCACCAAGATGCAGATTCAACAAATGCTTTTCTCTCTCCCCCGGGAACTCCACACAATGGAGACCATTGCTTCCTAAGAAGGGAGGATTGATCCAAGTGGATATCGATGACCACCCATCTTTTCCATATGGCTCAAAATAGTTTTCTGGCCATTTTGGCAATTTACTATTTTTAGCAGGCTTTAACTTTCGGGGCCATTTTGAGGGTCCAAATGAAGGTTTTTCGAGATCAAGGTTCTCAATGATAGCTGAAAGCATGATTGAGCCACCAAAATGAATCTCCTCGAAAATACGTTTTGAACGAGATATCACATGCCTAAAACATAGATCGTATGCAAAAGTTACGACCCTGGGAAGTTGATGTACTCACTTACCCAAACGGGGCCCACATGACTTTTGGCACTTCATCTCCTAGGGTTAGGTTTTTGGATGTCTAGAACTTTTGGCATTCCCGTTTATTGTAAAAGGGCCTTTAGAGCCTCATTGTAATCATATTCTTGCAAATGCGAGTATCCGTCACATCTCTTCTCAGAGATACGCTGCCACCATTCTAGCGAGTCTTTCACTCTGTATTTTTACAGTCTCTGTACATTTCTTGCATTAATAGAAATCGTGTATTACTGTATATATTTGTTTATGGTTTCATCTATGATAAATTTATGTTATATTATTGAATATCTGCAATATCTCTATGCATTTCCTTATTATATCTCCAATCTCATTTCGTGTCAAAAATAATCCGGATCAGTGGTATCAGAGCAGGCTGCTCTTGATCATTTTTTTCATTGCATGTCCCCGACGAGGTCCGAGTATAGCAAGTTTTGTCTCAAGATTGTCTCTCTTGAAGACAATCGCTCTCGCACACCCAAGAAACCCTCAATGGCGGAAGAAAAGAAAATTGATGGAGCAGACGATCCTATCAATTTGTTTCTTGAGCAAGCTCTCACGCGAAAGAGGGACGAAATGATGGAGAATTTTTCCCACATCCTTAAACGCCCGCCGATAGCATCAGGTGCATCTTCATCAAGTGGCGACTTTGAAGGCACCTCACTTTTCAAGGTACAAGTTAATTTTGATATTCCTGTATTTGAAGAATAGATAGATGTAGAAGCCCTAGAAAAATGGTTAACTCTGCTAGAAGGTTATTTCTCTGTTCACAATTTTTTCGACAAAGAAAAGATCACCTTCGCCCTCCTTAAAGATCTCCCTCATGTCAAATATTGGTGGGAAACTTACTGGTAGAAAAGTTCCACAGAGGAGTCTGGAATATATGGGGTCGATCCCACTTGGGATTTTTTTGTGGATGCGGTAAAGGAAGAGTATTACCCTATTGGAAACTATGAGGACCAGTACATGAGATGGACCACACTGTGGAAAGAGAGGGGCCAAGAAGATTCAGAGTTCACCAATACGTTCCATACCTGGCGCACCAAGTTGGGTATCAAAGACTCCGAGAAACATTTGGTTTTGAAATACCGTGGGGCTCTACACAGATACATCCAAAATGAAATGGATTTTCTGGACATCTCATCACTTGGTGTTGCTTATCGATATGCTGTTAAAATTGGGCAGAAATTTAAGCACCAGAACAAACGAGAATTCAGGTCTACAAATACGCAACAACCAAAGTATGATAAAAACAACCCCAACAAACAGTCTCATGAAAACCAGTCCAAGCCACAGGAAAAGAAAGGTCACGGGAAGACAAAGAAGGACACCGAAAAATGGTGTGATTTCCACAAAATCCCCTGGAATAACACTAACGAATGTCGTTCAAAAAAGTCATTGGTGGCCGAGATCAAAGACAAGGAGCCGAACCCTGATTCTGAATCTGATTCTGAAAATACTGGTAAAAGACAGATCATCGACATAGACCCCACTGTTATTTTCGCGACCGCCTCAATTCAACCAGAATAACCAACATATCTAGAAGAGGGGGAGCACCTTTTTCATTCACAGATGTGGGTGAAGGGGACTCCGCTGCATTTTATTGTTGATAGCGGAAGCCATAAGAACCTCATCTCAGCAGAGGTCGTCAAACAGTTGGGATTGTCGACAAAACCACACCCACAACCATACATCATTCAGTGGCTTCACGAAGGACGAGATCTTCATGTCAGCCAGCAATGTCGATTATCATACAGCATCCAACCCTTCAAGTATGAGGTATTATGTGATGTTTCCCCACTGGATGTCTGTGATGTTCTCTTGGGCCAGCCATATATGTGGAAATGCCATGCTATCTATGAGTCTCAACCCTGTAGTGTCATTATTACTATGGGGGGTCATCTCTATAGGATACTAGAGGTAGTTCCAACTACTGCCCCACCTAAACAGTGTCACAAGGTAGTATCTCATACTACAAAATTCATCTTCTCCACAATCTATTCAAAGGGTGAACAGAAGGATACTGCAGCCACCACAGCTTCAGCCAAAGCACCTTCTATCCAACAGAAGCAGGTCAACAAGGTTGCAGCAAAGCACGAAGATTCCTTCTGCACATAGTCATCTAAAATAGCCAGACTGGTTAAAAATGTCCAAACCTTCCAGCCACATGTTCGTGACATATTTCCACAAACTAAGCAGCGTGACTTCTCCAGCAAGACAAGCAGCTCACCAAGATGAAGATTCAACAAATGTTTTTCCCTCTCCCCCGGGAACTCAACGCAATGGAGACCATTTATTCCTAAGGAGGGAGTATTGATTGAGGTGGATATCGGTGTCCACCCATCTTTTCCAAATGGCTCAAAACAGTTTTCTGGCCATTTTGGCAATTTACTATTTTTAGCAGGTTTTAACTTCCGGGGCCATTTTGAGGGTCCAAATGAAGGTTTTTCGAGATTGAGGTTCTAAATGATATCCAAAGGAATGATTGAGCCCCCAAAATGAATCTCCTCGACAATACGTTTCCAACAAGCTATTACACGCCTAAAACGGAGATCGTATGCAAAAGTTACGACCCCGAGAAGTTGATGTACTCACTTACCCAAACGAGGCCCACATGACTTTTGACGCTTCATCTCCTAGGGTTAGGCTTTTGGATGTCTATGAATTTTGGCATTCTAGTTTATTGTAAAAGGGCATTCAGAGCCTCATTGTAATCATCTTCTTGCGAATATGAGTAACCGTCACATCTCTTCTCAGAGATAAGCTGCCACCATTCTAGTGAGTCTTTCACTCTGTGTTTTTACAGTCTCTGTACATTTCTTGCATTAATAGAAATCATGTATTACTGTATATCTGTGTTTATGGTTGCATCTCTGATACATTTCTGTTATATTATTGAATATCTGCAATATCTCTGTGCATTTCTTTATTATATCTCCAATCTCATTTTGTGTCGAAAATAATCCGGATCAAGTATGAGGGCCTTGTGATCCGGATTATTTTCGACATGAAATGAGAGAGGAGGTATAATAAAGGAATGTACAAATATATATTGGATATCCAATATTATAACATAAATGTATCATAGATGCAACCTGATGCAGGAGCATCTCTCCATGCCAGCTAGTCAGTCACGTCAGCGCGCACCCATTCGGGGCTGAAAGGGAGGCGCAGCCTCATTTTGAATTTGAATTCAATGTAAATTAATGCCTTAGGCTGGTGAGCCATGAATTCCATGCCTTTGCGCAGGCTGTAGATAAGATAGGTATTTAATATAGATTGGCTGAGATCTAGTTCTAGATAACAGACTAGACAGCCATTGATTGTAATTAATTAGAGTAGGTAAATTCCTGGAGGGAAGCGCTCGATTGAGCCGCCTCAGGTAGAAGAGATAGAGAGATCTCATTTTGAGAGGGAGAGGTACATGTAGATAGAATGCATGTAGAGCCGAGGGAGATCTCGGGAACACCTTGTAAAATATACAGGCATTTTCCATTATTAATACAGAGGAGTTTTTCCTGCATTTTCTGTCAATATATGCATGTCTGTATGTGTGTGTTCATTATATGCTGCAATCGTGTATTGTTATCATGTATTTGCAGGGAGTTAGTTTGATTTTAGGTTTGAGAGGTCTTTTGAGGGTTCATGCCATGAGGGCGTGACAGAGTGTTGAGACTCTGAATCCCAGTGCACAGAGGTGGCACTTCTGAACTCGAAGGAGTCAGACAAAGACGTGCTGAGGGCACAAGCCTTGAAGACAACAACTCATACAGAAGA